>CM076574.1:462699200-462863729 GCA_034641835.2 Pinus albicaulis | reverse complement strand
ACAAAATTGTTGTGCTTTTGGAACCTGACTCGAGGATTGGACATGAGTTAACAAACAAAAGGATAGCGGAACCAGACATGCACCCGTGGTCAAGCCCTCTACCAAAACCACGAGCGGAATCACAAAAGCGGGTTGCCCATATCGCACCGCTTTTGCGGAGTAGGCGGTATTTCCTATTCGCGAGCGATTCCATAGGGAATGTGACACGTGGCGAAGTGACCCCCGGAAAACCACCGTTTAACCCGTGCCATCGCACGTTAAAGCCCGACGTTGGAAGCCGAGCGAAATTGCCAAGAGTCGTTGATTTGGAGAAGGGCCATCGGACGGTGGTCGCACATTGAACTTGCCCAGAGGTTAACTAAGGTGTGCGGAGGATAGCCAGGTACGATACGAGTGTTTGATTGGTTATTGATATATATAGGTGGGGCCGGAGTATAATGAAATTGTTTAATTAAACGATTGGCGGATAATTAGCATAAGTCTAGAGCGTGATTGTTGTAAGGCCGGGTGGTGAAATATAGAGCCGAAAGTTCATTACAAGTTATTTATTTAAAAAGAAACGTGGAGTATAAATACAAAGTGTTGAAAGTTAAACATTGGTTATAAGGCTTGGAGATAATATAAAGTCTGGAATATAAATTAAAGTCCAACCATTGTGGATAGTATTTATTTATCAAATTCTACGAATTTGATAAATAAACCCGAAGAAAGAAGAAGTCAATTAAGACTCAGGCTGGAGGAAAAGAACGGGGTACACCAAGGGAAAATGCTGATAGAGCGATTGTAGACACACCAGCTCTCCTTGGGGTCCAATTTCAGTTTTGTTGCGTCACACGATGATCTCTCTTCTCTGGCATTTACTTGTATTGAAGATCACTATTCTAGGAATAAGGAGTTATTTTCTCCAAAAATAACCCTAGCCAAACATTGACAATGCATCAAGGATATCTTTCTATGCTTCATAAGCACATTTGTTCTACTTCTAAATCATGTCTTGGAAGTGGTTGTTGTGCCGGAAATTATTCACCAGTTGGTTTCATACCAAAGTCTTTTTCACATTTTCAGCATCCAATACATGAAAAAGATAATGGTTTAAAACAACATAAATATTTGAAATTTTGCAAGAATTGTCTGGCACACTTTGAATATGAATTTTGAAGTCAAGTGCATGATGCTGTATAGGATCAAGTGTCATTTTGAATACCAGATGTTTCACAAGAAACTTCTCAACATGCTACCCTGCAGTAAGGATTAAATGACAATATTGCATCAACTATTTCCATAATAAAAGTGCACCTCGGCCATAAGACTAAACAACTACAAATGTTGTAGATCTACCAAGACCACACAATCAAATGTATTCCACAAGGCCAATACTGTATGAAAAATGAAAAGGAGTTTGCAACCAAAAATACCTTAGGCAACTAATTCAATTAGATACACTAAACCATCAGCAAAAAGGAAAACCAGCCTACTCAAAAGGCAAGCGTTTACCTCCTTTGACAAAATTTTGAGTTCCGAAACAAGGGCCTTTATTGTCTTGTCAATGCCCTAGTAATTTGAATGGGGTTTGCACCTGCTGCAACAACCTAAACAAAAAGGTTTCATTTCAAATTATTTTCCACAAATTTAAGATACAACCATTGTCATTTTTGTATTTCCTAACAAGCTCATAAATTTTGACAAAAGAACCAAAATTTTTTAATACCTGATAGCAATTTTTTCACTCAAAAACTATCTTAGACTCAATAAGCCCAACCCAAAATTAAAAAACCAAACACCATAAGACCCTACAAAAATGAATAGATGATCTTAATCCAGTACTATCGACAAAAAGTTACCTTTACACCCTCACTTATTAAACCCTGTGCTGTTGAATTTTAACTTCAACTGCTGCAGCAGAAGGACGGATGCAGCAGCAACATTTTTTTTTGGAGGTTGTTTGCATGCCATCCAGAAATTTAATTCAGCATTTAAAATTCCTGCAAGTTTTTTTTGTAGACGGCCGCAGCCATATTTCTGTACAGGATTGTATTTAAACACAACAACCAACATTAACGCAATTCACCAACCAGAAATTAAACAAACAAATTCTACCCACACATACTTTGTGTTTGTAAATTCAAAAAGGAGGGACACGGAGCATTAATATTAGACTGCATGAAATTGAAGGAATCAAAACCCGAAACCGGACCCGAATTTTTTATAGGGCACATTGGATTGAGAATTCGAGTTAAAATTAGGCAGACGTCAGCATCCCATTTTGGAACGCTAATTTGGTTTGAAATTCAATCTATTTAGACTTTTGAAGTCCGACGGAAAGGGTTCTTTAATGTTTTGATAGTTTAATATATACATATGTTATATATATATCATATGCTAAATGAAAGGTGGGCCATAGAATTTAGTTTTAATTTTATTTTTTTTAAAAGAGGGTTTATTATAATATGTTTTATATGTTCCGGCATATAAAAATAAAAAGGTCGAAAAAGCTTGGTATTTTTTTTTATAGACAGTACGTAAATTTTTTATTACATAGCAGTGTGTAAAAAGTGAAAAACTGAGTGTAACTTTTTAAGTGTGTATGCACACAGTTATAAAGGAACAACATAAAGAGAGTGCTTTAGGATCAACACAGGCATGTTTGTTTTGAACAGTGTTGAGTTGATTTTATGTAATCGCGCTTTTGTGTTTCCACTTTGTAATCCCTCTCAGTGAGGAAGAAGTGTAATAGTTTTTTTTTGAGTTATTGAAGGGAATAGAAGTTTGTTTTCAAAGTATTGAAACTGTGTCTCCTGTCAAAGAAATTTTTATTTTCTCTGTGTTAGAGGAAGGGAGATTTATTCTCCATTCATTGTTCTGGAATTTTTCAATATTCCAACATGTGCAAGAACAACAGATGTTGTGGTTCCATCCCCAACTAAATCATTTGTCTTTGCCGCAACTTGCCTTACCAACTTGGCCCCAATATTTTCAACTGGGTCCTCTAATTCAACCAATAAAAAGGCCAAAACCATAGCATTGAGATACATTTCATTACACTGTCAATAACAATAAAATTTGACTCAGCCATAACCCTTTCCTTTTATTGTTGTGAAAAGCTTTATGGATTACTCTAATGTGGCTAGTCCATAGGCCAAGTAGACCACTGGGTAACAAATATGTTTCCTTTCACCTTTGAGTTTTCAAATTATGCCTACCAAATCTAAGACATTTAAGAGGGGGAACTAATACAACGTTAAAAGAAAACCAGAGCACACATCTACAAATTACCTCCTTAGCTACTATCACAGCATCATTAGCTATTTTCGGAGAACCATGCTTGCTCTCCAAGACAATATTTTTCCCTTCGCCTCAAGGGTGACTCCAACAAGATCAGCAAGTTTGTTCACACCGCCTGCAAGACAAATTGACAATGCTTTCAGTAAGTGTGCAATTGAATGCCAGACCATATGCCAAAACAAACCTCCATGAAAAATTAAAATAACACATTAAAATCAAATATAAGTGGACAAGGAAAGATCCACCGCAGTGAAGTTTCACGTGCAGGTGACCTTCCTTTAAACATAATTTTTTCTCTGACCTGCAATTTTTTTGTCACTGAGCTATCCTTGTTGAAGTACAACTCCTTTTCCATAGCTCTTGTATTAACTACCTTCTCTCTATCGCGTAATCTCAGAGTCCCTCTTCTGCTTGAGCGATTAAAGGAAATGGGTGAAAAAACTGAAAGAGAAGACAATTGTCTGCTATAATTATCAAACATTGCACCCAACTTCTTCCCCTTTCCATTGTTACCCAATGAGGTAGATGTGGCAATTGTTGTCATACTGCCCAAAGCAGAGGCCATCTTCTCTTATCCTGAATATAGAATTACAAGATCTTCATATTAGTATAAACCTTAAAAAACATGACTCCCATTGCTAAAAACCACTTTTAAGTTGTAACAGGCAAACTAAACAACTATCGCAACTTTTGGCAACTTCTGGAGCATTAAGAGAGAAACAACCAAAGAGAAATACAACCACAATCCTCATTTTAATGAGACCAGACTATATATTTGCATTAATATAATAGAAAGAAATCATGACTATATTAAGGCCACCACAAAACAATCTTTAACCAGTGTCTCTCGCAGCCTTCAGGTTGCCATGCTAGAGGTTGCATATTTTTAATTTAAATTATTGACCTCTCATGCCCATCTATGAATGCATCCAATGGGATATCTACATCAAATGCTCCTTTATATCCCCAAAAAAAAATTCCCTACTACAAGAGCACCAATATTGATGGATCACCCCACACCATCCCACCCACTAGAAATGGTGAAAAAGGAAACCCGAGAAAACTTCTGAAATATCTCAAGATGACTATATGGGTGGTTCTTATGAATCAACCAACCATTCAGAATATGCTCATCAATCCAAACCATGAGTATTATGTGACAATATTCAAGCAGGCACTGAATCGGATTTCTGAAGCTATGTTAGAGAAACCCTAAACTCTCACTGAAAATAGGTGAAATGTGGCACCACTCAGAGATTGACATGTGCTAATTGGTACAAGTGGTAGACAATTGGCATGCTCAAACAACGAGGTGATGCAAGAATGACATGAGGGAGAAAATATCAGAAAAGCCCCAAATCTGGAGAACTAAAGCTCATCACCAACCTGAGATTGACAACTTTACATGATGTAACCTATGAAATTGTAAATGGAGAAATCATAGTAACAATAAAGTAACCTATGTAACAATAAATTCGGATTCATCCTGGGAGTGGTAATGGGAGAAATCATAGTGAACAACAGGAAACATGCATATTTGCTTACAATCAAATAGATGAAAAAACACATACAAAAAACCTAGATAATAATCATGAACAAGCTTAATATTGAATTATGAACTGTAAAGGAACTTAAAAAATGTGACATTACGAACCTGGTCAAGTGCACAAGCAAAAATATCTTGGACATGACCCTGGTTGACAAGTTGTATTGCTCATGATGC
Organism: Pinus albicaulis; assembly: GCA_034641835.2. NCBI lineage: Eukaryota > Viridiplantae > Streptophyta > Pinopsida > Pinales > Pinaceae > Pinus > Pinus albicaulis. Next base: position 462,858,724 of record CM076574.1, on the reverse strand, counting down.
AAGAGGATTTGTACCTGCACTGCCAAGTCAATCAAAATCCATCATTATCTATACAATATATACAAGTAATTGATGTAGTATTTTTTACTCTAAGATGCATTCTTATGATAATGTTAGAACATATGTTGAAAATGTAAAAACATACCTGAATAAGCTCCTCTTCGTTTCAAGAACAATTTATTGGAGTCGCATGAACTTGGAACAAGCCTCCCACGATCTGAAAGAGTAACAACTAAGTCAACAGTGACTTTTTTGTTGCTACGATGGATCGAGGGAGGTTTGCTCCAAGATTAAATCGCTCCAATAAATTATTCTCTACTAAACAGGGCCAACCACGTGAAGGTGGAAGCTCTTATGGCCCTCCCCCCCCCTCACATCACTCTCAATTCCCCAATACCCAATCTATATTTCATTTTTTACTTTCATGAGCATAAAAAAAAATATTCAATAACTAATAAAAAACAATTCAACAAAAAGTACGCAAGTAAACATTGAAATTAATGCTTGACATAAAAATAGTATGATAAATGAGTTTTTTATATAACGCAAAAAACGTTCCAAGTATGGTAACGTTTGTCTTATAATAATACAATATTTTACATTGTCAAATTTTCTTTTCTTCTTCCTATTTTTAAAGCTCCTAATTACATCATCAATATCATCGTGCTCTGCTCCTATTTCGTGCCTTTCAACCCGCACTGCTGACCTAGTTGCTTATTCACGATGTCTGGGCTCATCCAGTGACGGGGCATCGCCTACAAAAACAGATAATATTAAATTTTAATTGTCAGTTTTTAAATATCATTGAACTAGTTCGGTAATATTAATAAAAAAAATTGTAATGAGATTATTTACCTGGTGCACCAGTTGTCGTCGCTGACCTAGTTGCATTGTCACGATGTCTGGTCTCATCCAGTGACGGGGCATCGCCTCCAAAAACAGATAATATTAAATTTTAATTATCAGTTTTTAAATATCATTGAACTAGTTCGGTAATATTAATTAAAAAAATTGCAATGAGATTATTTACCTGGTGCACCAGTTGTCGTCGTTGGGACTGTTGCCCTGTCTTCCTCTCTGGTGGTAAGATCCTCAAGGGAAACATTCTCTGTCATTTAAACAAAAACGTTATAAGGACAACCATCAAGGTATAATTAGAAAAAATTATAAGTGGAAATTAATTACCGTCACGGCCCTCACTGATAGCAGCATTGTCGGCCTGGTCCCCACTACAATGATCAAGTTGCACGAGAGGATCATCTACATCTGGCTCTAAAACTGGGTTATTTACCTCGTCGGTAGTGTTGCTCCCCTGATTTAAACAAATTTGTTAGACATTAAATTTATGGACGAAAACAAAAATATTGAAAGGTTAATGTTTTACCTTATCAGGCATTATAGATCTTGGGACCTGCCCCAAGCTTCTGCGACGTTCAACTACAGCTTGATAGCCAAAACGGAAAGCAATATTTTTATCTTCCTCTGTAGTTATTGTTCCAAAGTCATCACCCTACATTATATATGATTGTGTATTTTTAATCATATATGATAGGATTACAAAAACGTTGGAAGGCGATACAATTAATTATAAGATGTTTAGCTACTTAATTACAATTCTTGCAGCTAATTTCAAGTAGCCACCCCGGCCGAGCTTGTGATGGCCCTTTTTCTCAATCCTAGCTTTGGTTGCCTTTGAGGTGTCAGGCAACCTAGCATCAAAATATTGAAGTCAGATATGACGTAGCACACTTTTATTTTAGACATAAAAAAAATTAAAGCTATTGAATTAAAGTTGTAATTTACCTTGCGGGTCCAGTTGGCATTTTTCCTTCTTTCTTTGCCCTTTTCTCTTTTCCGTCATGGATGAGTGCTCTCCACTCACTCTCTGGAACTGCGAGAGGAAGCTCATATCTAGGGTTAAATTGCAATTGCGTCCTATAGGTGTCCCTGGTATATTTCAAATATTTGCCGGCTACCCGAGCCACCGCTTTTCTGTCAAATGTGCCGACCCCAAAAAGGGCTTCTAGATAATCTAGAAGTTCTTTTTTCAGGTTGGAATTCTGGGAATTCCACCCTGTACGTATGGTTGGGCCAAAAATTACCAACGCATGGCTCTCCAGAATCCTGTAGAACTCATTGTTTCCTACACAAAATAAAACCAAAAAAAGAAGAAGATATTATCATTAATTTAAAAATAAAAATCATGATAAATATGTTTTAGATAAAGTACATGAAATAGTTAAAATATTAAAATTTACCTGGGAGTTGTACATGCTTTATAGGGACACCCTCATCGCTCACCAACAACGTGCCATTAATGGTCCCTGTGGAGCTGACACGTGTAGCTCCAGGAAACGCAATAATGTAGTTGGCCATATCAGCCTCATCATTGCCAACACGTTCAGCAGTTGGCTGGGTGTCAGCTTGGGCAAGGTGTGTTTCTTGGCTAGCACCTAAAGGAGTAGAAGGTGTACGAGAGGGTTGTTGGGCAATCTCTTGCCCTTGTGTCCCACTACCACCAACACTGGGTTCAGCAAATGCCAAAAAACGCTACATACAAAAGAACTTTTTGTTAGTTTAGTCAATGTAAAAATTAAAAATCAAACTATCACAATTCATCTCATGCAGAACAAAAAAAATATCCTTTTGACTTTTTATTATTACCCGATATGTTTCTAGCTGGCTCATAAGTTTTTTTATCCTCTCTTCTGTTTCAGGTGTTTGAGGCGCGTCTATCAAAGTATTAAATTCCAACCTTGCATCTCGTGCCTTTTTTCGCAACAAGAACACTGGAGATAGGGATGAAGAAAGCTCTTCCTCAAAGAGGGAATCATCAGGCGTACCATGGCTAGGTGTCTGCATATTTGAATAAAATTAATATTATTTCAATTATGTAAATAACTAAAATACCTGAAGATAGAGCAATGCTGGCACTTTACATGTTCTTCCGCTGGCCTCTTTCCGCGATCATCCCGTCTTGGGGTTGTTCCTGCACTGCTCTGATCAGTCTGCCACATTGCAATAAAATTATAAATGTAAAAACTTGAAAAAAATATCTAACTTGAAAACACAAAATTAAAACTGAAATAATTTCTAATAAGACACCGGAAGACAGAGTTAGAGTTTCAAATATGCCTTGCATTGAATTCAATCCTGGAAACATGTCATTGCACATTAAGGCACCCAAACATTCAATCCACGAATGATATATTTAAGTAGGCTTCTCCTATTCTGGGAAAACACCATACCTATAATGTATTCACTTGCATGTATAAAGGGAAAGGAAAACATGTTTTCATACAACGGTGACAAAGGCATCTTGGGGAAAGGTATCCTCACTTTTTATTTATGTTGTTCACCCACACCACTCTCGTGTTTTCACTAATCCTGTTTTGTCATTTTTTGATTCAAATTAAGTTAAGGCCTTAAGTATTTTTTGACCTTTCGGTGTAGTTTTTATAAGTGGCATGTATGGATTTTCCATTAATTCTGCACTTTTTCTCTTCATGTGCATGTTTCCCTGGAAATCAAATGCATGATTTAGTCCCATAAATTTAACAAGTTGTTGGATCAACTCCATTGGAAATATCATGTTTCCTATTCAATCAAAATTTATCTCAGTTAGGGTAGGTAGGAAGGTTTTCCCTTTGTATTAATAGGGCACTTCTAGCTTGCATTTTTATTATATCTTTCAAATTTAGTGTCGCTTCAATTAGGGCATGAATTTTTGCAACTTTCAAGGTGAGAATGAACAAAGACAAATTTTTTTGATGGATGACTGTATATGACTCCATGGCCAGAGGAAAAGGCACTAATCTACTTCTTCAAATATCTATAGTTCTCATTCACCTCATATGGAGATGGTCCCTGCTTTTGAGCCAAATGTTGCAGCAAAAAGTTCCCCCCCTCCATAATTTGATATTCAATGGAAATTTCTTAAATTGATGATGGGGCATGATTATGGAACATAGGCACATACATATGTAATGGAATTCCAAGATCATGATATATGTTTGCATATGTTTATGGCAATGTTCCACCAAGTCCCCTGGAGGTGGGAGCGAGGGGGCGAGGGAGCACGGGAGCGGCCTATGCAAAAGCTCCCTACCAATTTTCAGGAAACGTGGGGGGACGTCGGGGTCATAAAAATTATAAAATTTAATATTTAAAATGTAACTATATTTTTTCAAGGAATGTATATACAATCATCATACACTTGCATCATGAAAGATAAATCATAAATGATAAAATTACAAATCGATGAATGATGAATCATATAATTGAAACAAATTTAAAAGTTAAAAGTTAAAACATACATCATACAATCATGCATGTAAGTTTGTAAGTTTGTAACTATACAATCATTAATGTAACTACTAACAATGTACAATGAAAATAAAGTTTAAGATATCATATGACATATTATATCAAGATTCAAAATAGAGTTTAAACTGAAGTTTACAACTCAAGTCCGAAACATAAAACTTAAACGCAAATAAGTTATGTCTGAAACATAAAACATAAAACATAACATATGAATATCAAATGATATCATCATACTGATAAATGAGCATAAATGCTCAAGTTAATGCCCCACTAGTCTCTGCATCCAACTTCCGCACGAATATATCAAGATCAACCATGTCACCATCTGAATCAGAATCACTTGGATTCTCAAATATGCTAAGTGGCACATCAAATTTTAACACGAAACCATAAACTAAAAGGGGCGGTGAGGGGACGTGAGGGGGCGTGAAGGGGGGTGTGAGGGGGCGTGAAAGGGGGTGTGCGGGGGCGTGAGGGGGCGTGAGGGAAACATCCCCTAGAAGTCCCCAAGACCCCGGAGCGCGAGGGGGCGAGGAATCTAGACCCCTAGGTGGGGGGGCGAGACCCCGTGTAACACCGGTTTATGGAGGTGGTGGAGCAAAAAAGAGCTCAAATAGAGCTGAAATTTTTCACATAAAAAGGACTGTGGGCTTGACTAATGGTTCCATTTAAAAAATGATATCTAGACAGAGAATAAGTGTAGCATGCAACATGCATTGAAAATCCATGTGAGTTTGCATTTTATTACTTATGATGGATTCAAATTTGGGTTTCAAAATGCCAGGTTATGGCATGATTTTGTCGAGAAACCCTTAGTTGGATTCTCATGTTGGTTTAATTTATATTTTAAGTTTGTTTTGCAATCTTTGGGTGATAGTAACTCATGAACTAGGTTACCAATGTGTAACAATCATATTTCAAAAATAAAGTTGTGATTTTTTTATATTATTATTATTATCTATTAGCTACGAGTATTGACACCTAATGCCTGGAATTTTGACATCTTGATAGCATGGATAATTTCAAAATGTTTCTAGTAATGTTAACATAATAACTATCATTACGTGTCTTCACTTTTGTCACCATAATAGACCTGTGATATGGACTCATCACACAACTTCATATGCTATGTCCCAAAAAGTTCAAACTGGTTGAACCTACCTCATAGTGTGGTTATTAAGGACAATTTGCTTGATATATAACTCGATAGCATAGACCACGTTGCAGTTCTAAAAAGAATCCTCAAGTGTCAAAAAAACTTCACAATATGTTCTACTATAAAGCCTTTTGGGATACCTGAAATAATATATGTATCATTGATGACTTTTAAAGTATGACAAGATCCAGAGGGAAAGGAAATCAATGGAAGAGTGATCCACCAATGAGAACCTAGAATTTAGAATCAGATGAGTTAGAGTCTAGGAAATTGAAACCCTATAATTTTAATTAGTGATGAAGGACATCACATAGGTAATTATATTTTCATGTAGAATAATCTGCTAATTCAAATTTAAACTACATAATATGAAAGGCATACCATAAATTTTTCCACGTAAGTCCAAACAACCTATAAAAAGGGAAAACCTTCTTTTTCCATGGGAAAAAATTTACCTTTCCTTTTTCAAGATAATCTAAATCACAAAAAATATGAACTATACTGCACACATTCTTGGATAATGTGAAAGTGGAAAAGGAATACCCTACACAAGTGATGCACACATGTACATTTGAACACTAATAGATTTTTATAGTTGAAATGCAATGCTTGTTTTCATTTAAATGTAGGGTTTTTAAAGCAGGGAGAAATAATGGCTGCAAAATTAATAAGCGTTTCTTTGGAAAAAATTTAAATCTTGTATTAGGTGATGAAGATAATAGAGGGTATTTAATCTTGATTCTTGACATCTAGAGAGAACCCTACAGCCTAACACAATCCAATGGAATTGACCAAAAAAACCCAAATAGAGTCAACCCTACTATAGGAGGAAGGGCCTGCAGTAAGAACTTACCATTTTGCAAGAGTTGAGGGCGAATGTTGTTCTGCAAGAGCTGAGGGCGAACGCTGAGGGCGAATGCTGAGGGCAAAGGCTGTTCTGCAAGAGCTGAGGGCGAATGATGTTCTGAAAGAGCTGAGGGGGAATCCAGGGTGAATGCTGTTCTGCAAGAGCTCAGGGCGAATGCTGAGGGCGAATGCTGTTCTGCAAGAGCTCAGGGCGAATGCTGAAGGCGAATGCTGTTCTGCAAGAGCTGAGGGCGAATGCTGAGGGCGAATGGTGTTCTGCAAGAGCGGAGGGCGAATGCGCGTGTGATATCAGACGTTAATGTAGCACACATGTACATTTGAACACTAATAGATTTTTGTAGTTGAAATGCAATGTTTGTTTTCATTTAAATGTAGGGTTTTTAAAGCAGGGAGAAATAATGGCTGCCAAATTAATAAGCGTTTCTTTGGGAAAATTTTAAATCTTGTATTGGGTGATGAAGATAATAGAGGGTATTGAATCTTGATTCTTGACATCTAGAGAGAACCCTACAGCTTAACACAATCCAATGGAATTGACCAAAAAAACCCAAATAGAGTCAACCCTACTATAGGAGGAAGGGCCTGCAGTAAGAACTTACCATTTTGCAAGAGCTAAGGGTGAATGCTATTCTGCAAGAGCTGAGGGCGAACGATGAGGGCGAATGCTGAGGGCAAATGCTGTTCTGCAAGAGTTGAGCGTGAATGCTGAGGGAAAATGTTGTTCTGCAAGAGCTGAGGGCGAATGTTTTTCTGCAAGAGCGGAGGGCGAATGCGTGCGTCATATGAGACGTTAATGTAGCTATTGCGACGCATACGAAAAAATAAAATCATTTTTATGTAGCGCGCATATAAGTTTCGAATTTTTATGTAGCGCGCATTTAATTTTCGTATTTTTATGTGGCGCGCATATAAGTGTCGTTATACCGATGGCAGAAAAGGCGTCGCTATTGCGACGGGTACCTAAACGTCGCAATGGCGACACCTAGACATTGTGTCGCACTTGCGACGATTGGAGTCGTCTCAATAGCGACGCTTTGGGCCATAGTGTCGCAATTGCGACGTCTTCCTCCAAACGTCGCAATTGTGACACTTTTCTAAGTGTCGGTATTGCGACACTTTTCTATAAACGTCTCAGATAATGACGGCTTCTAAGGGATGGAAAATTTGAAATTTCCAACATTTGGTCAAAAGGCTTAACCAAGTGTCGGAATTCTCGCCAAATGTAGTAGTGAGGGGAATCCATACGGTGCTGACAGTTTAATTCCCGCCCACTCCTAGTATTTGGATATCGACCTAAGTAATAATCACTGGACTGGCCAGAAGTCGACTCTGTTGAGGTTCTGGAGGGAGCGCGCCGGGGTTGACCTCTAGTGCTCCCCCTGCGGCAACGCATCCTATGACACACGCGAGGCATGGGTGCAATCTCAGGCGCAGTGGGCACAAGAGGAGACGAAGAAGAAGAATTCCAATTAACAGAGGAAGACAGACAGAGACAGAACCGAGAGAAATGAAAATATGCAGCAAGGTCTAGGCAGCAGTTCAGCTGGCCACTTCTCCTTATCGTCACAGTTAGCAGGCAGTGTAATCCAGCAACCGGCTTGTCTGAAAAACCATGGCTAAACGCCATTTTGTCGACCCGACTGCAATGCAATCAAAGGATGCCCGTCATAATTAATCTCTGATCATTAATAACGAGAGCCGAAGGCCGGATCAAATTGGAGCGTGCGGAATCGCTAAGAGGAGTGGAGGTCCGATCTTGAACAGTGTTAAAAATTAATTAATGCGGATTTGATGTGAAAACTTAATTGAACAGCGTTAAATGTTAATGCAATTGATATGAAATCGCCATATCCATGTCCCATCGCCTTAAACGCCATCGAATGCACCCGCAGCCGGGCGCAGGGCAAGTTTTTATTGAGAACACGTGGCAGAAATTGATTGGAGCGGATCTTTGTTTGGGCCGCTCGCGCAGTGGAAATCCGGACCCGAAAAATATTAGGGCAAATTTGATAAGAAATTCGCGTCACAACTCTCCCTCCGTACGCCAGCCCAACTTCGGACCCGAAAAATATTAGGGCGTAATTCATTTGGTTTTCGCGTCACAAAATTGGCCGACGTCAGCAGGCTATTTTGGAACGCGAATTTGGTTTGAATTATGGTTTATCGTCGTTTGAAGTCCGGCGGGCTCGACTTAAGAACAATTTTGTTTGACCCCATCTTATAAAATTTGTGTTGGTTTTCTTTGATAATACACATATTTATAATAAATCATGGGAATACCACACTAAACATGTGGAAAAGTTATATAAATAATTATTGAGAACAATCATTTTTATGTAAAAATATTCAAGGCGAGGTCTGTGTAGAGAACCGGGGTCGTGAAAACTGTTCAAATATAAAAATCCCGCTTAATAAAGAGACAAAATTGTTGTGCTTTCAGAACCTAACCCGAGGATTGGACATGAGTTAACAAACAAAAGGATAGCGGAACCAGATTTGCACCCGTGGTCAAGCCCTCTACCAAAACCACGAGCGGAATCACAAAAGCGGGTTGCCCATATCGCACCGCTTTTGCGGAGTAGGCGGTATTTCCTATTCGCGAGCGATTCCATAGGGAATGTGACACGTGGCGAAGTGACCCCCAGAAAACCACCGTTTAACCCGCGCCATCACATGTTAAAGCCCGACGTTGGAAGCCGAGCAAAATTGCCAAGAGTCGTTGATTTGGAGAAGGGCCATCGGACGGTGGTCGCACGTTGAACTTGCCCGGAGGTTAACTAAGGTGTGCGGAGGATAGCCAGGTACGATACGAGTGTTTGATTGGTTATTGATATATATAGGTGGGGGCCGGAGTATAATGAAATTGTTTAATTAAACGATTGGCGGATAATTAGCATAAGTCTGGAGCGTGATTGTTGTAAGGCTGGGTGGTGAAATATAGAGCCGAAAGTTCATTACAAGTTATTTATTTAAAAAGAAACGTGGAGTATAAATACAAAGTGTTGAAAGTTAAACATTGGTTATAAGGCTTGTAGATAATATAAAGTCGGGAATATAAATTAAATTCCAACCATTGTGGATAGTATTTATTTATCAAATTCTACGAATTTGATAAATAAACCCGAAGAAAGAAGAAGTCAATTAAGACTCAGGCTGGAGGAAAAGAATGGGGTAAACCAAGGGAAAATGCTGACAGAGCGATTGTAGACACACCAGCTCTCCTTGGGGGTCCAATTTCAGTTTTGTTGCGTCACACGATGATCTCTCTTCTCTCGCATTTACTTGTATTGAAGATCACTATTCTAGGAATAAGGAGTTATTTTCTCCAAAAATAACCCTAGCCAAACATTGACAATGCATCAAGGATATCTTTCTATGCTTCATAAGCACATTTGTTCTACTTCTAAATCATGTCTTGGAAGTGGTTGTTTTGCTAGAAATTATTCACCAGTTGGTTTCATACCAAAGTCTTTTTCACATTTTCAGCATCCAATACATGAAAAAGATAATGGTTTAAAACAACATAAATATTTGAAATTTTGCAAGAATTGTCTGGTACACTTTGAATATGAATTTTGAAGTCAAGTGCATGATGTTGTATAGGATCAAGTGTCATTTTGAATACCAAATGTTTCACAAGAAACTTCTCAACATGCTACCCTGCAGTAAGGATTAAATGACAATATTGCATCAACTATTTCCATAATAAAAGTGCACCTTGGCCATAAGACTAAACAACTACAAATGTTGTAGATCTAACAAGACCACACAATCAAATGTATTCCACAAGGCCAATACCGTATGAAAAATGAAAAGGAGTTTGCAACCAAAAATACCTTAGGCAACTAATTCAATTAGATACACCAAACCATCAGCAAAAAGGAAAACCAGCCTACTAAAAAGGCAAGCGTTTACCTCCTTTGAAAAAATTTTGAGTTCTGAAACAAGGGCCTTTATTGTCTTTTCAATGCCCCTAGTAATTTGAACGGGGTTTGCACCTGCTGCAACAACCTAAACAAAAAGGTTTCATTTCAAATTATTTTCCACAAATTTAAGATACAACCATTGTCAGTTTTTTATTTCCTAACAAGCTCATAAATTTTGACAAAAGAACCAAAAATTTTTAATACCTGATAGCAATTTTTTCACTCAAAAACTATCTTAGACTTAATAAGCCCAACCCAAAACTAAAAAACCAAACACCATAAGACCCTACAAAAATGAATAGATGATCTTAATCCAGTACTATCGACAAAAAGTTACCTTTACACCCTCACTTATTAAACCCTGTGCTGTTGAATTTTAACTTCAACTGCTGCAGCAGAAGGACGGATGCAGCAGCAACATTTTTTTTGGAGATTGCTTGCATGCCATCCAGAAATTTAATTCAACATTTAAAATTCCTGCAAGTTTTTTTTGTAGACGGCCGCAGCCATATTTCTGTACAGGATTGTATTTAAACACAACAACCAGCATTAACGCAATTCACCAACCAGAAATTAAACAAACAGAAATTTACCCGATAGTTTTGTAAATTCAAAAGGAGGACACGTGGAGCATTAATATTGGATCGCATGAAATTGAAGGGAATCTGAAAACCTGAAAACCGGACTCGAATTTTTTATAAGGCACATTGGATTGAGAATTCGCGTTACAAATTAGGCATACGTCAGCATCCCATTTTGGAACGCGAATTTGGTTTGAAATTCAATCTATTCAGACTTTTGAAGTCCGACGGAAAGGGTTCTTTAATGTTTTGATAGTTTAATATATACATATGTTTGAAACATATGTTATATATATATCATATGCGAAATGAAAGGTGGGCCATAGAATTTAGTTTTAATTTTATTTTTTTAAAAAGAGGGTTTATTATAATATGTTTTATATGTTATGACATATAAAAATAAAAAGGACAAAAAAGCTTGGTAGTTTTTTTATAGACAGTACGTAAATTTTTTATTACACAGCAGTGTGTAAAAAGTGAAAGACTGAGTGTAAATTTTTAAGTGTGTATGCACGCAGATGTCAGCATCCCATTTTGGAACGCGAATTTGGTTTGAAATTCAATCTATTCAGACTTTTGAAGTCCGACGGAAAGGGTTCTTTAATGTTTTGATAGTTTAATATATACATATGTTTTAAACATATGTTATATATATATCATATGCGAAATGAAAGGTGGGCCATAGAATTTAGTTTTAAATTTTTTTTTTTTTAAAAAGGGTTTATTATAATTTTTTTATATGTTACGGCATTAAAGAGGACGAAAAAGTTTGGTAGTTTTTTTATAGAGAGTACATAAATTTTTTATTACACAACAGTGTGTAAAAATTGAAAGACTGAGTGTAACTTTTTAAGTGTGCTACATGCACGGCGATGCGAAAGTGAAAAACACAGTAGAGTGTTTTAGAGACAAAGTATGTTTGTTTTGAACAGATAGTGAGTTGGTTTTATGCACTGCGTTTTGTAGGAGTCATAATTTTGTAATCCCTCTCAGTGAGGAAGAAGTGTATTATTTTTTTTTTGAGTTATTGAATGGAATAGAAGTTTGTTTTCAAAGTATTGAAACTCTGTCTCTTGTCAAAGAAATTTTTATTTTCTTTGTGTTAGAGGAAGGGAGATTTATTCTCCATTCATTGTTCTGGAATTTTTCAAGATTCCAACATGTGCAAGAACAACATATGTTGTGGTTCCATCCCCTACTAAATCATTTGTCTTTAGCGGCTTTCATACCAACTTGGCCCCAATATTTTCAATGGGTCCTCTAATTTAGCTTGATAAAGGCCACAAAACCATAGCATTGAGATACATTTCATTATATTGTCAATAACAGTAAAAATTTGACTCAGCCATAACCCTTTCCTTTTATTGTTGTGAAAAGACTTATGCATTACTCTAATGTGGCTAGTCCATAGGCCAAGTAGACCACTGTCTAACAAATATGTTTCCTTTCACCTTTGAGTTTTCAAATTATGCCTACCAAATCTAAGACATTTAAGAGGGGGAACTAATACAACGTTAAAAAGAAAACCAGAGCACACATATACAAATTACCTCCTTAGCTATTTTCACACCATCATTAACTATTTTCAGAGAACCATGCTTGCTCTCCAAGACAGCATTTTTCCCTTCGCCCCAAGGGTGACTCCAACAAGATCAACAAGTTTGTTCACACCACCTGCAAGACAAATTGACAATGTTTTCAGTGAGTGTGCAATTGAATGCCAAACCATATGCCAAAACAACCCTCCATGAAAAATTAAAATAACACATTAAAATCGAATATAAGTGGACAAGGAAAGATCCACCGCAGTGAAGTTTCATGTGCAGGTGACTTTCCTTTAAACATATTTTTTTCTCTGACCTGCAATTTTTTTGTCACTGAGCCATCCTTGTTGAAGTACAACTCCTTTTCCATAGCTATTCTATTAACTACCTTCTCTCTGTTGTGTAATCTCAGAGTCCCTCTTCTGCTTGAGCGATTAAAGGAAATGGGTGAAAAAACTGAAAGAGAAGACAATTGTCTACCATAAATATCAAACATTGCACCCAAATTCTTCCCCTTTCCATTGTTACCCAATGAGGTAGATGTGGAAATTTTTTTCATACTTCCCAAAGTAGAGGCCATCTTCTCTTATGCTGAATATAGAATTACAAGATCTTCATATTATTATGAACCTTAAAAAACATGACTCCCATTGCTAAAAACCACTTTTAAGTTGTAACAGGCAAACTAAAAAACTATCGCAACTTTTGGCAACTTCTGGAGCATTAAGAGAGAAACAACCAAAGAGAAAAACAACCACAATCCTCATTTTAATGATACCGGACTATATATTTTCATTAAGATAATAGAAATAAATCACGACTATATTAAGGCCAGCACAAAACAATATTTAACCAATGTCTCTTGCGGCCTTCAAGTTGCCATCCTAGAGATTGTATATTTTTAATTTAAATTCTTGACCTCTCGTGCCCATCTATGAATGCATCCAATGGGATATCTACATCAAATTCTCCTTTATATCCCCAAAAGAAAATTCCCTACTACAAGAGCACCAGTATTGATGGATCACCCCACACCATCCCACCCACTAGAAACGGTGAAAAAGGAAACCCGAGAAAACTTCTGAAATATCTCAAGATGACTATATGGGTGGTTCTTATGAATCAACCAACCATTCAGAACATGCTCATCAATCCAAACCAAGAGTATTATGTGACAATATTCAAGCAGGCACTGAATCGGATTTCTGAAGCTATGTTAGAGAAACCCTAAACTCTCACTGAAAATAGGTGAAATGTGGCACCACACAGAGATTGACATGTGCCAATTGGTACAAGTGGTAGAAAATTGGCATGCTCAAACAACAAGGTGATGCAGGAATGACATGAGGGAGAAAATATCAGAAAATCCCCAAATCTGGAGAACTAAAGCTCATCACCAACTTGAGATTGACAACTTTACATGATGTAACCTATGAAATCGTAAATGGAGAAATCATAGTAACAATAAAGTCGGATTCATCCTAGGAGTGGTAATGGGAGAAATCATAGTGAACAACAGGAAACATGCAGAGTTACTTACAATCAAATAGATGAAAAAACACATACAAAAAACCTAGATAATAATCATGAACAAGCTTAATATTGAATTATGATCTGTAAAGGAACTTACAAAATGTGACATTATGAACTTGGTCAAGCGCACAAGCAAAAATATCCTGGACATGACCCTGGTTGACAAGTTGTATTGCTCATGATGCAAGAGGATTTGTACTTGCACTGCCAAGTCAATCAAAATCCATCATTATCTATACAATAAATATAAGTAATTGATGTAGTATTTTTTACTCTAAGATGCATTCTTATGATAATGTTAGAACATATGTTGAAAATGTCAAAACATACCCGAATAAGCTCCTCTTTGTTTCAAGAACAATTTATTGGAGTCGCATGAACTTGGAACAAGCCTCCCACGATCTGAAAGAGTAGCAACTAAGTCAACAGTGACTTTTTTGTTGCTACGCTGGATCGAGGGAGGTTTGCTCCAAGATTAAATCGCTCCAATAAATTATTCTCTACTAAATAGGGCCAACCACGTGAAGGTGGAAGCTCTTATGGCCCATCCTCCCCCACCCCCCCCCTCACATCACTCTCAATTCCCCAATACTCAATCTATATTTCATTTTTTACTTTCATGAGCATAAAAAAAAATATTCAATAACTAATAAAAAAACAATTCAACAAAAAGTACGCAAGGAAACATTGCAATTAATGCTTGATATAAAAATAGTATGATAAATGAGTTTTTTATATAACGCAAAAAACGTTCCAAGTATGGTAACGTTTGTCTTATAATAATACAATATTTTACATTATCAAATTTTCTTTTTCTTCTTCCTATTTCTAAAGCTCCTAATTACATCATCAATATCATCGTGCTCTGCTCCTGTTTCGTGTCTTTCGACCCGCACTGCTGACCTAGTTGCGTAGTCACGATGTCTGGTCTCATCCAGTGACGGGGCATCGCCTACAAAAACAGATAATATTAAATTTTAATTGTCAGTTTTTAAATATCATTGAACTAGTTCGGTAATATTAATAAAAAAAAATTTGCAATGAGATTATTTACCTGGTGCACCAGTTGTCGGCGCTGACCTAGTTACGTAGTCACGATGTCTGGTCTCATCCAGTGACGGGGCATCGCCTACAAAAACAGATAATATTAAATTTTAATTGTCAGTTTTTAAATATCATTGAACTAGTTCGGTAATATTAATAAAAAAAATTGCAATGAGATTATTTACCCGGTGCACCAGTTGTCGCCGCTGACCTAGTTGCGTAGTCACGATGTCTGGTCTCATCCAGTGACGGGGCATCGCCTACAAAAACAGATAATATTAAATTTTAATTGTCAGTTTTTAAATATCATTGAACTAGTTTGGTAATATTAATAAAAAAAAATTGCAATGAGATTATTTACCTGGTGCACCAATTGTCGCCGCTGACCTAGTTGCGTAGTCACGATGTCTGGTCTCATCCAGTGACGGGGCATCGCCTACAAAAATAGATAATATTAAATTTTAATTGTCAGTTTTTAAATATCATTGAACTATTTCGGTAATATTAATAAAAAAAATTGCAATGATATTATTTACCTGGTGCACCAGTTGTCGCCGTTGGGACTGTTGCCCTGTCTTCCTCTCTGGTGGTAAGATCCTCAAGGGAAACATTCTCTGTCATTTAAACAAAAAACGTTATAAGGACAAACATCAAGGTATAATTAGAAAAAATTATAAGTGGAAATTAATTACCATCACGGCCCTCACTGATAGTAGCATTGTCGGCCTGGTCCCCAATACAATGATCAGGTTGCACGTGAGGATCATCTACCTCTGGCTCTAAAAATGGGTTATTTGCCTTGTCGGTAGTGCTACTCCCCTGATTTAAACAAAGTTGTTAGACATTAAATTAATGGACGAAAACAAACATATTGAAAGGTTAATGTTTTACCTTATCAGGCATTCTGGATCTTGGGACCTGCCCCAAGCTTCTGCGACGTTCAACTATGGCTTGATAGCCGAAATGGAAAGCGATATTTGTATCTTCCTCTGTAGTTTCTGTTCCAAAGTCATCACCCTACATTACATATGATTGTTTATTTTTAATCATATTTGATAGGATTACAAAAATGTTGGAAGGCGATACAATTAATTATAAGATGTTTAGCTACTTAATTACAATTCTTGCAGCGAATTTCAAGTAGCCGCCCTGGCCTAGCTTGTGATGGCCCTTTTTTTCAATCCTAGCTTTGGTTGCATTTGAGGTGTCAGGCAATGAAGTCAGATATGACGTAGCACACTTTTATTTTAGACATAGAGAAAATTAAAGCTATTGAATTAAAGTTGTAATTTACCTTGCGGGTCCAGTTGGCATTTTTCCTTCTTTCTTTGCCCTTTTCTCTTTTCCTTCATGGATGAGTGCTCTCCACTCACTCTCTGGAACTGTGAGAGGACGCTCGTATCTAGGGTTAAATTGCAATTGTGTCCTATAGGTGTCCCTGGTATATTTCAAATATTTGTCGGCTACCCGAGCCACCGATGTTCTGTCAAATGTGCCGACCCCAAAAAGGGCTTCTAGATAATCTAGAAGTTCTTTTTTCAGGTTGGAATTCTAGGAATTCCACCCTGTGCGTATGGTTGGGCCAAAAATTACCAATGCATGGCTCTCCAAAAACCTGTAGAACTCATTGTTTCCTACACAGAAAAAAAAATATATTATCATTAATTTAAAAATAAAAATCATGATAAATATGTTTTAGATAAAGTACATGAAATAGTTAAAATATTAAAATTTACCTGGGAGTTGTACGTGCTTTATAGGGACACCTTCATCGTTCACCAACAACGTGCCATTAATGGTTCCTATGGAGCTGACACGTGTAGCTCTAGGAAATGCAATAATGTAGTTGGCCATATCAGCCTCATCATTGCCAACACGTTCAGCGGTTGGCTGGGTGTCTGCTTGGGCAGGGTGTGTTTCTTGGCTGGCACCTAAAGGAGTATAAGGTGTACGATAGGTTTGTTGGGCAATCTGTTGCCCTTATGTCCCACTACCACCAACACCGGGTTCAGCAAGTGCCAGAAAACGCTACATACAAAAGAACTTTTTGTTAGTTTAGTCAATGTAAAAATTAAAAATCAAACTATCACAATTCATCTCACGCAGAACAAAAAAAATATCCTTTTGAATTTTTATTATTACCTGATATGTTTCTAGCTAGCTCATAAGTTTTTTATCCTCTCTTCTGTTTCAGGTGTTTGAGGCACGTCTATCAAAGTATTAAATTCCGACCTTGCATCTCGTGCCTTTTTTCGCAACAAGAACACTAGAGATAGGGATGAAGAAAGCTCTTCCTCAAAGAGGGAATCATCAAGCGTACCATGGCTAGGTGTCTGCATATTTGAACAAAATTAATATTATTTCAATTATGTAAATAACTAAAATACCTGAAGATGGAGCAATGCTGGCACTTTACATGTTCTTCCGCTGGCCTCTTTCCGCGATCATCCCGTATCGGGGTTGTTCCTGTACTGTCCTGATCAGTCTGCCACATTGCAATAAAGTTATAAATGTAAAAACTTGAAAACAATATCTAAATTGAAAACACAAAATTAAATCTGAAATAATTTCTAATAAGACACCGGAAGACAGAGTTATAGTTTCAAATATGTCTTGCATTGAATTCAGTTCTGGAAACATGTCATTGCACATTAAGGCACCCAAACAAGAGACGAGTTAACAATGAAGACCTTATTGAATATATTGTTGGAGCAACTTCTAGTAAACTTGTTGTGAAGAACTTGAGGACATTTTTGGAGCAACATTGTTGAAGCTGATGGTATAGCATTGTTGGAGACGATCTTGAAGGGCCTTGAAGTGAAGCTTTTGGAGCAACTATTGAAAAATCCTTAGAGCATTTAAGTAAGGCACTTTCTATCTTCCATCACCTTTTTTCCTTTCAATATCCTTTAAATGATTTTGTTGATATTTAATGTTTGAAATCACGTTATAATTCCTTGATTATATGTGTTTGGGGACTTTCCCTTTGAAATTACCCAAAAATACCCTGGCAATTTTATCTTCAGGATGCATGTCTAACCCTATTGTTCAATATTTTGATTGATAGTAGTAAACGTAGAGAGTTAGGGGGCTCTTGACTTGGTTTGGTTGGGACATTAGATCCCTAACATCTACTAGGGAGAACCCCCCTTGAGTTGGAGGAGAGCTAGCCCGAAGTGAAAAGAGGTTGGTGAGGTGACAATGGGGCTATTGAATTACACATGGTATCACACTTTAGCTTTGGGACTTTATCTTGAGAAGTGTGAAATTTTTCTATATCAATTCTCAAATTGTTTACAACACTATTGTTAAGAACTAATAAGAAGTGATGTTGAGGGTTTTTTGGGTATAAGAAACAATACCATTTTAAAACTAGGGTTCTCAGTCCTTGGCATTCCTTCACCTGGGCCTAGGGGCACACTAGAATAATTTCACACTAAACCATGCAAAATTAAAAGTAACTTAACATATCCATAAAGTAATAATAATCATAATTCCTAATTTCCTATTGTACGATATGATGCAAATTATTCAAACATGAAGCAATGAAGACATGCAATGTCCGAATTTCAAGATTGATGAACCAATACAAGAAGTTAGAAACTACAACTTTGATTCAATACTCTGTGTCCTAACTCTAGGAAGGAATCTAGTTTGTAGTACAGAACATGCATCGTGTATTATCAATTCTTAATTGACAACAACTAAAGGACATCTACCTCATCAATTCCTTCCCATTTTGTGTTTTTATGTTATATTCCTTATAAAAGTGTCAAATTTCTCTCAAAGTAAGCAATCACTAAATAAAATAAAAAATAGTTGAGATATGATTGAGAAATGGTCATTTATTTCTTGAAAGGATCTTCACGATTTCTTTTGTTGTTTTTCATCTCAAGAAACAAGAAATGACCTAAGAAACTATCGTGATGTAATATAAGAAACAACACGGTGCAATGGCCATTTTCAAAGCCAAATGATGTCCATTGAGGACATGGCCTTTATTTGGTTCCTATTTCATAGGAGTTTCAGGTAGAAATGGAACTTTTTTGTACCATTTCCAGTAGTAAAAAGGGAAAACCTTCTTTTTCCGTGGGAAATAATTTACCTTTCCTTTTTCAAGATAATCTAAATCACAAAAAATATGAACTATACTGCACACATTCTTGGATAATGTGAAAGTGGAAAAGGAATACCCTACACAAGTGATGCACACATGTACATTTGAACACTAATAGATTTTTGTAGTTGAAATGCAATGCTTGTTTTCATTAAAATGTAGGGTTTTTAAAGCAGGGAGAAATAATGGCTGCCAAATTAATAAGCGTTTCTTTGGGAAAAATTTAAATCTTGTATTGGGTGATGAAGATAATAGAGGGTATTGAATCCTGATTCTTGACATCTAGAGAGAACCCTACAGCCTAACACAATCCAATGGAATTGACCAAAAAAACCCAAATAGAGTCAACCCTACTATAGGAGGAAGGGCCTGCAGTAAGAACTTACCATTTTGCAAGAGCTGAGGGCGAATGTTGTTCTGCAAGAGCTGAGGGCGAACCCTAAGGGCGAATGCTGAGGGCGAATGTTGTTCTGCAAGAGCTGAGGGTGAATGCTAAGGGCGAATGCTGAGGGCAAATTTTGTTCTGCAAGAGCTGAGGGCGAATGCTGAGGGCGAACACTAATAGATTTTTGTAGTTGAAATGCAATGCTTGTTTTCATTTAAATGTAGGTTTTTTAAAGCATGGAGAAATAATGGCTGCCAAATTAATAAGCGTTTCTTTGGGAAAAATTTAAATCTTGTATTGGGTGATGAAGATAATAGAGGGTATTGAATCTTGATTCTTGACATCTAGAGATAACCCTACAACCTAACACAATCCAATGGAATTGACCAAAAAAACCCAAATAGAGTCAACCCTACTATAGGAGGAAGGGCATGCAGTAAGAACTTACCATTTTGCAAGAGATGAGGGCGAATGTTGTTTTGCAAGAGCTGAGGGCGAATTCAGGGCGAATGCTATTCTGCAAGAGCTCAAGGCAAATGCTGAGGGTAAATGCTGTTCTGCAAGAGCTCAGGGTGAATGCTGAGGGCGAATGCTGTTCTGCAAGAGCTGAGGGCGAATGTTGTTCTGCAAGAGCTGAGGGTGAATGTTGAGGGCAAATGCTGTTCTGCAAGAGCTGAGGGCGAATGCTAAGGTAAAATGCTATTCTGCAAGAGCTGAGGGCGAATGTTGTTCTACAAGAGCGGAGGGCAAATGCGCGCGTGATATCAGACGTTAATGTAGCTATTGCGACGGATATAAGTTTCGTATTTTTAATAAAATCATTTTTATGTAGCGCGCATATAAGTTTCGTATTTTTATGTAGCGCGCATATAAGTGTCGTTATACTGACGACGGAAAAAGCGTCGCTATTGTGACGAATGCCTCCAAACATCGCAATTGCGAAACTTAGACATTGTGTCGCACTTGCGACGTTTGGAGGCAGCCGTCGCAATAGCGACGCTTTGGGGTATAGTGTCACAATTGCGACGTCTTCCTCCAAACGTCGCAATTGCGACACTTTTTATAAGTGTTGGTATTGCGACACTTTTCTATAAACGTCGGTATAGCGATGGTTTCAGGCGAGATAGAAAAAATTTGGGGAAATTTCCGACATTTGGTCAAAAGCGTCGGAACCAATTGTCGGAATTTCCCCCAAATGTAGTAGTGTTAATATCTACTTCCTGTTTCATGTACTTGAATAATACTAACAACCGTAGGTCTAAGTGAAGGCCATGAAGGGAGAATGGAGAATGGAGGATTGGATAAACATCTATAATTTCCTTAAGGAAAGAAAATCCAAGATAGGAAATGAACAACACCCTTTGAGGATTGGACAAGTATCCAAGACAAGAGTGGTTGAAGAGGACCGATATTAAAGAAAAAATCTTTCAGATAAATTACATCAATGTTTTAGGATTGACATGTTTCGAATCCTTACCAAGATTCATCATCTGGAAAAATATGGATAGCGAGATCAAAAAATCGCATAATTATAATAGAGATGCAATGGTAAATTCCAAATAGTAAACAAGAATCACTGATGCATCCCTACAACGTTTAATAAATGTTAGATCTACTATGAGATAAACATATCACATAATTATAGTAGAGATGCAACGGTAAATTCCAAACAGTAAACAAGAATCACCAATGCATCCCTACAACGTTTAAGAAACATTATATCTTCCATGAGATCAATAGATCACATAATTATAGTAGATATGCAATAGTAAATTACAAACAGTAAACATGAACCACCGATGCATCCCTACAACATTTAGGAAACTTTAGATCTGCTATGAGATCAACAAATCACATAATTATAGTAGATTTTCAATGGTAAACTCCAAACGATAAACAAGAATCAATGATGCATCCCTACAACGTTTAAGAAACATTAGATTTTCAATGAGTTAAACATATCACATAATTATAGTAGAGATGGAATGGTAAATTCCAAATGGTAAATAGGAATAACCGATGCATCCCTACAACGTTTAAGAAACTTCAGATCTACTATGAGATAAACATATCACATAATTATAGTAGATATGCAACAGTAAATTCTGAACAGTAAATAGGAATCACCGATGCATCCCTACAATGTTAGATATTTGAGGAGATCAACAGATCAGATAATTATAGTAGAGATGCAACAGTAAACTGCAAGTGGTAAATAAGAATCGCCAATGCATCCCTACAACGTTTAATAAACGTTATATCTTCTATGAGATCAACATATCACATAATTATAGTATAGATGTAAAAATGTAATCCAAACGGTAACCAAGAATCACTGATGCATCCATACAACACTTAAGAAACGTTATATCTACTATGAGATCAATAGATCACATAATTATAGTAGAGATGAAACAGTAAATTCAAAATGGTAAACAAGAATCATCAATGCATCCCTAGAATGTTAAGAAATGTTAGATCTACTATGAGATCAACATATCACATAATTATATTAGAGATGCAACGATAAATTCCAAACGATAAACAGGAATCACCAATCCATCCCTACAATGTTTAAGAAATGTTAGATCTTCTATGAGATCAACAGATCACATAATTATAGTAGAGTTGCAATGGTAAATTCCAAATGATAAAAATGAATCATTGATGCATCCCTACAACGTTTAATAAATGTTAGATCTTCTATGAGATCAACAGATCACAAAATTATAGTAGATATGCAATGGTAAATTCCAAACGGTAAACAAGAATCACAGATGCATCCCTACAACGTTTAAGAAACGTTAGATCTATTATGAGATCAAAAAATCACATAATTATAGTAGAGATGCAATGGTAAATTCCAGATGGTGAACAAGAATCATCGATGCATCCCTACAAAGTTTAAGAAACGTTAGATCTACTATGAGATCAACATATCACATAATTATAGTATAGTCACAACAGTAAATTCCAAATGGTAAACATGAATCACCGATGCATCCCTACAACATTTAATAAATGTTAGTTCTGCTATGAGATCAACATATCACATAATTATAGTAGATATGCAAAATTAAATTCCAAACGGTAAACAAGAATCACCGATGCATCCCTACAATATTTAAGAAACATCAGATCCAGTATGAGATCAACATATCACATAATTATAATAGATATGCAACAATAAATTCCAAATGGTAAGCATGAATCACCGATTCATCCCTACAACATTTAAGAAATGTTATATCCACTATGAGATCCACAGATCACATAATTATAGTAGAGATGCAACGGTAAATTCCAAACGGTAAACAAGAATCACCGATGCATCCCTACAATGTTTAAGAAACCTTAGATCTGTTGTGAGATCAACGGATCACATAATTATAGTATAGATGCAATGGTAAACATGAATCACCGATTCATCCCTACAACGTTTAAGAAACATTAGATTTTCTATGAGGTCAAAAAATAACATAATTATAGTAGAGATGCATAGGTAAATTCCAAATGGTAAACAAGAATCACCGATTCATCCCTACAACGTTTAAGAAATGTTATACTTCCTGTGAGATCAAAAAATCACATAATTATATTAGATATGTAATGGTAATTGATGTGATTTATCCAGAAGATTTTTGATTTAATCATGAATCACGAAAGCCTCCATTTTGAGGACTGATATTCTTTGATGATTGGGAATCCAAGATAAGAATAGTCCTAAAAGGACATACCTAGTGAACATCTGAATGTGGTATGTATCTTGAAGAGATAGTGTGGTATCCCATGTAAAGCCTCCCAACATTATGCTCTTGTATAAGAAAGAACTTGTTAAGGAATTACTATGTTGACAATGTTGGTCATGATGTTGATGCTTAAAGATGGCTTACCAATCTGACCCTTCTTTTGAGAACTCTTTTGTTTGAGAATAACCTTGTACCAGGTATACAATTATGAATACCTCCTTAATTAAGAGGGAGTGTTGGAAAATGTAACTAGTTTCGGTCTTCATAATTGTCAATGTACTCAAGTCATTATGTTGCAAGAAAAATAAGAAATACAAATATTATTTTGAGCATGGTTTTCATGCTCAATTTTGATGGTCGTCTAGGTAAACCATGTTCTTCATGCTTCTAGGGTTTGTCATATCGAAAGAATATTTTTCTTGAGTCAAGAGATTTATTATAATTTGTATAAGACCCCATTGGGAAAGTTGTAACATGTAAAAGATATTAATTTTGAGTCTAGAAAGTCCTAGGAACCTCCAAGCACAAGTTGACCCTGACAATGACAAGTCATCCTAGAAGAGGTTGTTCAATCTCATGGCAACACTATAAATAAAGGTAGCTTCGACCTCATGTGTACACCGATTTAATCTCATAATCAAGAAGTCTGATTTGAAGCACAAAGCATCAAGGAAGATAGGGTGAAGGTCAAGGAAGCAAGTAGAAGACAAAACGATCAAATAAAAATATGTTTTGGTCCATATCTCTCACACGTATGAAGTATCTAGGGTTTATGGTGCTGCTACAAGGATGAAGTTGCAATATCTTAGAGTAGGTCCAAAATTTGGTGCAGGAAAGACAAGGATTGGATCCTAAAGTATCCAAAAGAATAAGCGGCCTAGAACAAAGGAAGGAGACCTAAAATCTACCCACACGTGTGGTGTTAGGGTTTCTATAAGGTTAAAATTTTCTAGGTCGAGTTGCACAACCAAGAGATGATTAGGGTTGATTTAAAGGAAGTTGACTCTTTTTTACTTTGGAAGACTTTGATCTACTGCAAGGGCTTTGTTGGAGGGTTGACTTGGTGCTTGAAGGACTTGGTCTAGGGTTTTGGGTCTTGGTTTTATCAATTGAAGCAGATTCTATAAGAAGAGAAGAGATTTTCTAGGTTTTCCCTTGGAGGGTTTTTTCCGTAGCTTGGAGCCTATATCTTGTGTCCATTGTCTTTACTAATTTTTCTCTTGTAATTGTTTGATGAAAAAATCTAATAAAGAAAAAAAGAATATAAATAAAGTTCACAAGCAATTATTAAGGTTAAGGAGACATTGGATTAAAATTTTCCCTACTACATTCTCCAACAGAGGATACCTCTGGTTGTCATAAATGACAAGGATCACACACGCCCTATAGTGACAATAGGCATGATACCTATACTTTCCATAAATGAAAAGGATCACTTATCCTATTTTCTAGAGCTCCCTCAACCCCAAGAGCTCTCTAGCTCAATTCCTGTCCATGGAAGCTCAAATAGAGGGGAAGAGCATAGCTCATTGTCCTCGATTAGCCGTGACCCTTTCCTGGGAGGGTCACATCCATTAGTCCAATTTGTTCTCTGAAGACCAAGAACTTCCATTTTGGCAAAGACTTGGTAAGAACAATATGTGCATCCGTTGAAGCCTCACTGCTTCAATTCAACAACAATTTACTGTCAGAGCCTCACTTCTCCCTCTGCACCATATCCCAGATATAATGATATCTAATCTCAAAATGTTTGGAACGATCATAAAACACATGATTCTTTGAGATTCAAATCCCACTCTTAGTATCGTAGTCATGCCCAACACATGCACAAACAACTCTCCAATGAGCTTTTTCAATCACACTACCTCAACCATAGCCAAATCAACAAAATTTCATTTATGTCTCATCTAGGAAATAAACCCCAAGCTACAAAAACACCCAAATGTTCTTTTTCATGTCAACAACATTTTCATTCTCAGTCATCATTGGTGAATCCATGAAGACCGATAGTGTATTTCAGTCCATGATTAACCATTTCATGTAGATATCCCAATACATATCTAGGCGCTCTCTGTCTCAAAGTACGTAATGCAAAGCAAGTATTCATTTGGCTATCAAATGTGAATATGAAGAGGAGTCTCTCTCAACTACTTCAGTGTAAATAATCATGCCAAGACTCTGACAACATACTTCAACGACGAAGTCCTCAACATCTCTCTATTATACTTTACATCTCAAGATATTGATCATCTGGGCAGAGGTCAGCTCCCTCTGGGAATGAACACGGAGATGACATGATCTTGTCATAAATAAATTGTCAGCATATATAACCAAATATTAGGGACATAACAAAAACCTTGAAGAACATCTATCCAAGTATTCCAAGACCAGAGGTCTTACTTGAGTCCATATGGGTCTTTCTTCTATCTGTAATCATGAATCTCATCTCATCTGCCTCAAAGCCTTGAGGTAGCTCCAAGTACGCTTCTTCCTTATATACATCATGGAGGATAGAAACTTCACATACATTTGATTAGTGCATCCGACAACATGAGCTACAATCCTCTCCATCAGAATGCATATTCCTTATCACTAATGAATTTAATATCATGAAAGAATCTTACACTATTGTATGTTGTCATCTGGAATGGTCTTTTCATGAAGGACATATTGCTCTCAACATATTATTAAGATGTTAAATTTAATCTGACAGTCTACTCCCTCTAAATAGGAATCTTTTTCAATCATAGTTATCAACCAAGGAGATTTACATCCTTCCTTAAAAGTTTGAGCTCTTGTCCAACTTCTAAGTGTCTACTCTAGTCATGGGATAGCTCTACATATTTCTCAATCTCAATATTGATGACTCGGTCCTTTCATCCATTCACTGTACCTGATGACCACAAGAAAAGATCAAGAACAATAATAGAAAAATAAATAATCATAATGAAAGTGTACTTGATGATAAGGAAGGATTGTCAATATCTTCTCCAGATATGAGAGTGAATTTTTCATTGTCTTGCACCAACTCCCTAGTTTACTCTTCTTGCACTATCCTACATCCTGATGATCCTCGGGATCTGATTTTCTTTATCACATCCTCATATAAGAAGTTAGTGAGAGAATCATTCAAATATTCATGTATGAAGAATGAAAATTAATCTAAGATGACAAATCTAAACAAGAGAAGTGTCATAAAGAAATAACATAAGTCTTGAAAGTAGTTATATTTGATGAGGATTGTAGGAAGCTATCAACTCCCTCTTAATCATGTCTATTTGAGTCACCACATTTCATCAACCATATACAAAGTTGTCTTTAGACGAAATGTGCCATCCTGAACACCACATGTATCCTTAATTTTCTTCAGCAGCAACTAAGCTCAACAATCAATGATCACTGCATCTTGTATCATACCCTCACCTAGGTTTTTTATGAATCTGTCACAAGTACTTGAATAAATGAATGGATTCTTACAGATCATATCATGAACACTTCTAAATCATATCGGGAATTTTCCATATCAAGGCCAATCATAGGGTTTCTCCCAAACCATAGCTTTTATTTGCAAGAGCAATGAATTCCTAGGGTTTCTTTCAAACCCTAACATTCTTTATGTCTCTGCCATCTTCATCCCTTTCACTCTGCTTTGATCAAGAAATTCATTATCATTGTCTTCATGGGGGTGATCTTAATGACTTTTCTTCATCCTACCTCTGATACGATATTAATTTTTAGGGCTAGATTGTTCTCTTCTCTAGATAATTGCATTTCCAAACTTTTTCATCATTTACATATTACATTCACCCCATAACATCACAACATCATTAGTAATTATGTAGAGAGAACAATAACATCAACAATTTAGTGAAATAGAAAGGAAAATTATAAGAAAAAAACACACAATAGAGACACTAGGATTTATGTCAGAGACCAAGAAAAAACCCCACAAAGGGGAAAACCAAACAAGATTCTTCTTCTATTAGGTATTCATCAATTGTTCAGATGAGATACAAAGTACAATAAGAATGAGATATAACAATCACATCAGGCCTCCTAGGGCCAACTCAACTCAATTCACAACTTCATTGGTGAACTGAACGATTTGATCTTCGATAATAAAACAATTATAGGAGAGTTGTTGTCATATCATTGTCTCAAGTTCCATCATCCATGTTAGTGTAATGTTCATCAATATCATGAGTATTTCACTGTCAAATGTCATGTATCAAGGGTCACTGGCATCATAACTATTGTAAAATAGCAAAGTCACTGTCATCATGGATCAAGGTCACTATTATAGTCATTAGGCCATCGTCACGTAAATTAATAAGAGCATTTTCATATAGGGTCAAACATCGGGTTCACCATTAACAATGTCTCTCTCTCTCTCTCTCTCTCTCTCTCTCTCTCTCTCTCTCTCGATATATATATATATATATATATATATATATTGTTGTCATGGTAATTTAAATGTCATTTTAATATCAAGTTCATGTCAACGCCATAAGTCAATGTTATATGAATAAATTTCATCCCTTTATATAGATCACAATCATGATCATTATCCAAGGTAAAAAAGCCATAACCATACAATCTATAGAGAGAGCCATACATTTCCATACAATGTTGTCCATACTAGTCACATAGAATGCATTATTACCATATGTTGTCCATACAAAGGATATGAGGTAGAAAAAATACAGACTACCACATATATGAGCCATTGTATGCTAGTCACTAAGATATAGATCGACCCATCAAGACAATCCATGCTATAGGATAAACTTTGATTCAGAGAAAACAATGCAAGCTACAAATCAAGGTATATGAGCCTTTAAAATGTGTGAGCCACTATTAATCTTATTCGAGCCTCTGTCAACTTAAAGAGAGCTACAAGATGGTCAAACCGAGTCACAAGAATGTAATGCAATAGCCATAGAGCAAACCATACTTCACTGTAGAGAATGAGTCAATATTTTACTGTAATGTGGGACAATGAGAAAACCAATAGAGAAGTGTGGGTCTCAGTACTAAATCGTAAGGATAAACGATGCCTTTGTCATATGTTATATGAGCCATAGTAAGAGTGATGCATCATCGAGCAACTTATTCGAATGCGTGCCACAGAGACATACTATACAAAACTATCCACAGAGATAGCCCATGCGAAACATAGAAATCATTTCTCTCCATGTTGCGATGATGCAAATTAGCCATAGAGATATTTTATTTGTACAAATCAATGGAGTGCCTTTAATTATGAGGCTGAATTGAGTTGAATTGAAAATATTGGAGGGAATTTCTTAAATTCAAATTTATCTCTCAAAATAATATTAACTATGTTTCCAAATTCTTACTTTCCCAAGTTATGATGTTTCATTAAATAATAAAAGGAGTTCCCACACATTAATAATAATGATATATATTAATCCATATTGAATTCTATTTTTGGGTCATGATGGGATTCTTTTAGGTCTATGGGGAAATTCATCCCATAGCTACCCAGATTTCAACAATTATAGTCCCTCATTCCCAGCATTGCTTGTCCTAAAGCAATGGCATGTTTCAGTGTTGCATACTTTTCTCTTCAATTTCCAAGAATGAAAAACTTCCGTCAATCCTCACAGCTACCATTTCACATATACCAGTGCCCCCTTTTTCTTCTTGTCGCATCATAATGATGGTGAGAAACATCATCATGAAATAGTTGTTGCTCCCTCTTACTAGATCATAGGTGAAAAAATATAGTTGTTTGCTACTATTGAAGTAAAATTTACTTCCCCCGGTGTAGTAGAAATCTTCCATGGTTCTAACAATAAGCAGAATAAATTTGATCGCCTTGTTGGAGGTAATAAGCCCATAGTAGTTTCCACAATTTTCCTATGTTTTTCTGTTGTTTTCATATTACTTATAGATTACCTGATTTCTTTTTTGTTTTCTGAGATGAAAAACTTCTCATTCTTATAGACCTAATTTTTCTTCTCCATAGCTTTAATTATCCGAAAATAATTTGCAGTAAGACAAATTGCAACAACATTGTAAGCATTGAGTGCCATATCAACCCCATAACAGAATTGGGAACATAGTTCAAGGGCATGAGACCCTCCTGAAAATCAACAACCTTTGCTACCAACTTCTGTAAGTAGTGGCCCTTACACAAAACATAAAACTTGTGCAGATAAAACTTAGCGTCTTCCCTATTTATTTTTGTTGCCACGTACCTTTTTTCATGCTTTTTATGGTGCTTATTTCAACTAGTGTGTTTTGTGTTCCTCCCTTTTATAAAATTGCCATAAACTTCATGAGAATATGCAACTATGATCATATTATATTTGGGGTCTTTTTCATCAAATTTGACTTGTTTTTATGCATTGTCTATTCCACATTTATCCTTAATTTGAGGGTGAGGCTCCAACATGAATTCAACTTTTCTATCATGTGTAGGCCTAATGAGCTTTTCCTTGAGTGTAGATTTAGGACAAAATATATTTTATCTTCATAAAATATGATATCATCTTTTACCTTGTACCTATCATCATGGATAAATTTGCCCAATTATTTGCAGGAAAACCTATTTTTGGAGTACTCCACTAAGAGGTGGGCTCTCCAATCTCTCAAGAATGTGCATATGTCATGTTCAACGTTCTCTTTGCATCCTGACTCATAATATTGTAATTTGTTACTTGATGATCTAGGGCTTGTACTTCTACAAGTTGTAATTGTAATATTCCTAACGAAAATATATAATGCTAAACAAAGAAAACATAACAAAAACATAAAACATAAAAATAAAAAATTACAACACATTTAAAAACCATAAATCTCCATGAATTGCGTTGATCTTAGCCATTTTATTAATAAATTAGAGGGTACAATGTGGTGCTAGAAAGAGTGCACCTAGGCTTGCACAAAGAAAGCTAGAAAATCCTAAATGGAAGATATGAAATTCATCTTCGATATGTTGTTGCTCTTTCCTGGAACTGCATTGAATTGTCTGGAAAATACTTTGTTTCTTACAAAGAACTCCTGCTAGGGCCTCCTCGGATGCTCAGAAAATTCTGGGAAATTAACCCCAAGCTCTCCACCAATAAGCCACAAAAACCCAAGAAGGAATTGGCCAAATGTAGACCTCAAAATTTCGGCCCTATTTTCCCCTAGCTCCTCTAGCTGCTGGCTGAGTTGGGATCCATGTTTGGCTCCTCAAATATGCCCAGAAAATTCTGCCAAATTAATCATGGCCTCCCCTCAATAAACCCAAAAAAAACCAGATTTTTTTTTTCCTAGTTTTGATGCTCCAAAACTGACCCCCAAATTCTTGGCCCTCCTCCACAAGCAAGAGATGTAACCTATAGAAAATGTTGTGTTTGCTTCTCCACCAAAATGCTGGAAAATCCCCCACAACACTTCACCAAACCCCGCCTCAATTTTCAACCCCTAACTCCCTTCACTCCTCAACCTCCAAGCATGCCTCCTCCAAGAACTGTGCAGTCCCTATGTTGTGTTGAGAATTTAGAGGGTTGGGGTTTATTTAAAAATCTCTTCTTGATAGTTACTTGTGAGATTACTTGAGTTACTTATGTTTTCTCTTCTTTAGCTTAGTTATTCTTTCATCAAGTCAATTATCAAAATACACGGCATAAAATTAGGCTCCTAGAACCAGGGAAAAACCTCTCCCTCTTGGAGAGGAAAACCCTCAAAAAATTATTCTTATAGATTTTCAAATGACAAGTACCATGACCAACACTCAGACCCTTGACCTATATATATGCATCCAAAACCTTGTCACTGCTTCTTAGTCTTCCTCCAACTTTGATCTTTCTTTCTTTACCAATATGTATTGGCCTTTATTAACATTAGAGAACTCAGTCTCTCGTTTTATCTTCAGAAGCTTCTTATTGCTTATCTCATCTTTCACTTAGCATACATTATAGACCGGAGATATGTAATCTTTCCTTTGTGAACTGTGAGTAGGAAGGTAAATCATAGATTTACCTTCCTCCTTTTTCCATATTGTAATGGCCCTTAAACATAACATCACAACATGGTCATTCATCTATACTTTCACACACAGATCTTATACCACAACTTCTTCATTCTGATCCACATACTTTGCTTCAGGAAACTCCATAGCAAATCTGCCCATACTGGTCACTTCCTTAACCCGCACTAATATCAAACTTTGTTACTTGAGTCCTTACTCAAATCTTCACTTTATTATAGATGTAATCGCAAATTCTATTACTCTGAAATGTCGTGACTCTGTCTATCCTTAAGCCTGCATTTTCCCTTCTTTGTAATCCGCACTTAACCACAGGTATAACCGCACTTTATTTTATGTGTTACTTCAGAGAGATCCACAATATTGATTACAGTCATCCGCACTTTATTATGTTGATCTGTACTTCTTTACATTCATCCACACTTGATTACGTTGATCCGCACTTCTTTACAGTCATCTGCTTTTATATAAATTACAGAGTCCACTTCTGATTTTCTTTTTGAATATGCAGAAGTTATCCACAGATTGATCCAAGGATAATTGATCTCAAATGGCCACATATTAGGTTATTTATAGTGCATCTTTTCCTTTCTTTAGGCTGACCACACAGTAGACATTTAGGCCAACATGTAGGCTGGCTTGTAGGCCGACTTCATTGCTAAGTATCAGCCACATTTATCACATATTTTCCAGCGTTTGAAAGAGAGTTGTTTTGAGGGCTATTGGAGCCTTTTTTCAACGAACTTCATGACAAGTTCTTGGAGCTTTTAAAGGTGACAATATTCTTCATATACATGACTCTAATTATACTTATAAATAGAATACAAACCCTAAATTGACATCAAGAAGAAGTCCATTAACCTAAGATAAAAAATTTCTCATGAAACCCATGAAGCAAGTGCAACAAATATACATTTGATTATCTTTGTCTTGTTCTTTACATAAAATACATAATTACATAGTCAATATGAAGACCAACCTAGTTACACTTTTTCAGTACTCCCTCTTAACTAGAGAGGTATTCATATAGGTACATGGTCACTTTCAAACTGAAGAATCTCATAAGAAGAATCAGATTGGTAATCACATATGTATAGCATCATATCAACCAACATTTTCCTAGAGCAAGGCCTTGACTAACAGCCCCATATCTCAACGAGACATTGGGCTACAAAGTTGGTGAGACACATGACTAATAGACACCATAGTCATTGGTGTGGCTCATTTGCATTTACTTTTGAAATATTTCTCAAAACACCAAAAAAATAATATATGTTAGAAAATGTAAAAAAATTTGTATGCCGAATAAGAATTTTTGATTTATATGTTGGTGTATTAACATTATGTGTAGAGATGTGAAGGCGGGTTGAGTCGTGCTTATTCACGTGCAGAACAGTTCAAGAGTCGGGCCAATGGATGTGTTCAGAACATTACATGCCAGGGTGGAGTCGGGTGTCCCCACCTCCACTTGCCACGTCATCCCTACCTTTATCGCACATCGCAAGCTCGGAAGGAATGGCGCTAAGGAATATGTTATAAAGGCTTAAATCTGAAATGCAACAAGGTTTCACATCGCCGATTGTGATCGGCCCCACCTCCACTTGCCACGTCATCCATACCTTTATTGCACATCGCACATCACAAGCTCAGGAGGAATGGTGATAAGGAATATGTTATAAAGGTTGAAATGTGAAGTGTGGCAAGGTTTCATATCGCCGATTATGATTTGCGATCAGCCCCACCTCCACTTGCCACGTCATCCCTACCTTTATCGCACATTGCACATCGCAAGCTCAGGAGGAATGGCACTAAGTAATATGTTATAAATGTCGAAATGCGAAATGCGATAAAGGGACAGACGCGATAGTTTTCAAAGGAAAATTTGAATTTATTTAAAGTCCAGGATTATGTGCAGTTGTGTTGTTTTATGAATAAACGTGAATGCGGGAAATGGACTCAGGTAAGTGACCCAACGTAGAGCAAAGGAGAAGAGAAGATAGAACACTGCAGGCACGAGCAGAAGAGGCAGAGTCGGGAAAAAGGATACATGATTACATTGTTTGAAACATAGAGGCATAGGCAGAGCCAGGCAAAGGGAGCACATGGCGGCACTGTTGTAAACACAACAGTTGGGTCAAGTCGGACAAATATGCGTTATTGCAAAACTGTTTGAATACCACATCCGAAACAGAAAAGACATGACAGTAATCAGAAAAGACAAATATTGAACTCTGGAAGAAATGCAGGGCAAGGATTTCCGATTTGTCAGGGAGACACATCAACACTTCAGGGAGACGCATCAACAAAAAATCAGATTCAACAAAAAGAATAATATTTCAAGTTTTAATTTGTTTTATTTTCTTGTTAAGATCGAAGTTATAGTTATGTCCTCAATTGCAATGTAATAAATATTTTTAACAGTTTAGGTAGTCGAAGTAGTTTCAAGAAGTTCTAGCAGTTACAAACTATTTTTTATGTATTTAAGCAAGACAAAAATAAATAAGAAGGGTTCCGAGTTTTAGACCTTTTGAATACTAAAACTTTGGTACTTACTTTTCTGAGGAATTAATGAAAGAAGCATCAAGTTTCCTACAACTATTGATGGTGATTCATTTTTCATGTGCCATTTTGTGTTCCTTCTTCCTGGAATGAAGTGAAGTAGCTGCCAGTCTCTTAATTACATCTGTGAGTAAGAGTTAAATAACCTTAATTTGCGCTCCTTCACTCCAACTCCTCTCCCTTCACAAATTCTCTCTATAACTTAAAAGTAATAGATTTTGTGTTTACAGCATATTATTTTGAGTTTCCTCTCTCTCCATAAATTCATTTTGAAACTTAAAGTGATAGATTCTATGTTACAACATCTCATTTTGAGTTTCTTCTACAGTTCTTCTTTTCCATTCAAATATTAGCAGTTAATGGCATTGTAGAGTATTTCATTATACCAGATTATTAGGGGTTTTAAAGAATTAGTTTCCAAAGGGATTGAATGAAGACCACCTGATATAATTACTTCTGTGACACATTTTTAAAAAATGTCTTAAGCACTAATTCCTTTCCACAACCAAGGAACTCTCTCTTAAGATACAACATTTTTTGGCGCCGTTGCTGGGGACGAAGAGACGAAGTTTATTTTCCCTATGTTTTTCACATTATTTCCTCTGGTTGTTCAGTGAGGAGGAAATATTTGTGTTTGTTACTCTCAGAATTCTAGCTCGCAAAAGGACTCACATGAGGTCGGATACCTCACAATAGAAGGTCCCTGCTTTTCCAGACCCTGAAAGATTGGTTTCTAAAAGGGTTCAAAAACCCAAAACCCCCTCAACACCTAGTCTTACACTTTCTGCTCCTTGCAGTAGTTCTAGTAATCCTTTGTTTCAAGATATCTCTAAAGTACTTCCTTTCTTGGAGCAAGATTCACCTTTCACACCAATTTATTTTCAAGAACCTAAGTTGGAAAAACACTCCTTTGAGGCTTTTTCTTTTACTTTTACTCAAGCTCAACAAACTCCAGTTGTTGGTCCCTCTGCCATTGTCCATCAACCCACTCCCATATCAGTTTTACCTCCACCTCCGTTCATTTTCATAGCAGGTTCATCAATTGCATCTAACCAAGGAACAATCAATCAAGGTGAAAACATGGCAGCACTAACCTTTTTGTTGAACATATATGCTCCACTTAACCTTCCACAACTAATTAATGCAATGCCTCAAGAGTATCTTAAAATAATCCCATGTTCTACTGGATAAGATGACATAACTGTAGAAAAACACTTGCCTGTGTTTTGTAATTTTTCTGAAAATATGAATGTAGAACATCTTGATGTTGTAATGAGACTTTTTGTTCAGTATCTGGATGGAGAGGTTAGAAAGTGGTTTAAGGGATTGCCAAATAATTCTATTAATACATGGGAAGAACTGGAAAATAAATTCACTCAGATATGGGGTGAAAAAAGGGATCATGGATATTCACTAACAGAATTCAATGCGATCAAAAGAAAACCAGATGAGAATATATCAGATTTTATCAAAATATTCAATAAATTGTATAACATTTTTCCTGTATAAATGAAACCCCCTCATTTTGGAGCAAAGGTGGTTTTTGTTGGGGCTTTTTAAGCCGATTTTAGTTTCACGCTTAAAGAAAGGATATCCCCTACTCTAGAGCAGATACAGACAAATGCTTTAGAAATTGAAGCTAATATGACTGTAGCTGGGAAGGTGAAAGGGAACCAACTAGTCCAAGAGAAGGGGAAAGCAAAAGAAGAGTCATCACAAGATCAAATAATTGAAGATATGACAAGGGTGATAAAAAATTTGTCAAATAAACTAGTTAAGATGGAATTGGAAAGTAAAAACTCCCAAAGACAAGTACAACAAAACCGAGGAGGATTTAACCCTCAATTCAAAAGACAACCCTTGAAATATTTGCAGAGGGAAAGAAAATATCAAGACTAGGTTCAAGCACCATTGTATATAGAAGCAGCACCTGAAGAGTCACCAAAAGATGACCAAAAGGAAGCTGAAGATCAAATATCCGCTATGTACACAATAGAAGAGGATGAAGAGGAAGATTCTGAGGAGAATATGTTGAAGCTGAAGTATCTTTTGATCAAGATGATTTGGATAAATACTGTAGGAAATTCACAGATTTCATGCAAGCTGAGTTACATAAAAAGTATGATTTAATGCCTAAGAAGAGATCTAGAGTGTAGGATAATGAAGGTGAACAGCGAGATTCTATTCCTCCTCCAATGGCGATTCCACAACAAAAGGACCCTATAAAACAAGTCAGTAATGGGGAGAAACCTATAAATTCGGTTAATATAACATATGTGCAACATGGTGAACCTTCCCAGAGAAAATCAGTTGACGCTAATATTTTGGAGAGAGTTGTTCCTGTACCCAAACAAGCGGCAAATTATAGAAAGAGTGAAGAAGAACCTGAAAATAATTTTAAACAAACTCATGCTTTTAGTTTGATAAAAGAGTTGGAGAAGGTAAAAATTCAAGTACCTCTTCTAGAATTAGCTAAAATACCAGTCTACAAGAAAGAAATTTCAGTATTTATTAATCTCACACAGATTGAAGATATAAGTGACATTTTGAACTTGCAAGAAGAGAAGCCAGTGGTTACCTTTGGTCCTCATGTATAAGAAGAAGATCCTTATGTTCCACCATTCTATATTTCTCTGTTTCTTCATGATTTTACTCTCCATAATTTTATGCTGGACTCAAGGGCATCCCATAATCTCATTCCATTGTCTATTACGAAGGAACTAAACTTGAAGATTACCAAACCTTATAGGGATCTGTATTCATTTCACTCCAAAAGGATGAAATGTGTTGGATTAATTAAAGATGTAGCAGTTTCTTTGGCACAAATTCCAGTAAAGAGTATAGTCATGGATGTAGTGGTTGCTGAAATTCCAGCCAAGTTAGGAATGTTTCTGTCAAGATCTTGGGGAGCAAAGTTGGGAGGTGTTCTAAAATTGGATTTCACTTATGTTATCATTCCTATTTTTAATGGGAATACATGAGATTATATAGGGAAACAAGGTTCGCAAAGACCACTACCAAGAAAGATGCAAGAAATTCCCCTATTTATAGTCAAGAAACAAAAGATATTTCATGTTTCATGCTGCAGGAAGATGCATAATTTGCTAAAGACACAGGGAAGCAGCTCTCTTTAGCAGTTGTAAATAATGATTTGCACTCAAAAAATATTTGGAAATGCTACTTTGATGGTGCCTACTCCAAGGAAGGTACAGGAGTTGGATTCTTGGTGATATCGCCAAAAGGTAACCTCATGCCTTTTTCTTTTAAATTAGAGTTTGATTCAAGAAAAAACGTGGTTGAGTATTAGGCCTTAATCTTAAGCCTTCAAGTTGCTAAACATATGGGAGTTCAATGTATTTCAATTTTTGGTGACTCTGAATTGATAATAAAACAGATCAAAAATCATTGTCAAACCAGGCATCCTAGATTAATATCATATAGGAATGAAGTTTGGGATCTGATAGAGAACTATTTTGAAGCCTTCAATATTCAGTTTATTCCAAGGGAGGAGAACAGATTGTCAGATTCTTTAGCAGTTGCAGCTAGCACCTTCAAGCCACCTATGAATCCAAGGTTAAGGTATGGGATTGAAATTATACATAGACCCTCTATTCCTGATAATGTGAAACATTGGTAGGTGTTTGAAGATGATGAACAGATAAATAATTTCTTGACAATTATTGGAAACTTTGAAGATGTTGAGATAGATCAAGAAGAAGAACAGACGGAGCAGAAAGGAGAGATAATAAATCTCAAGCAGTCAATAGGTGAGCAAAATATTATCCAATTGAAAGATAATGTACTCCCTAAAGGACTAGTTCCCCTTGAAATATTATTTGATTAATGATGTTGTTGTTAATTCAAAGAAAATACGTCAAGAGGAAGAGATGGAAGATTGTAATTTGGGAACTCAGCAGGAGCCAAAAATGGTGAAATTATTCAAAGGTGTTCCCAAAAATTATAAAGAAATATATATTGATCTTTTTAAAAAGCATATGGATGTGTTTGCTTGGTCATATGAAGACTCGAAAACATATGATAAAAGCATAATACAACATAAGATCCCATTGAAAGAAGTAATCAAATCACATAAACAAAATATCAAACGGATTAATCCATTACTGTTAGCTCCAATTGAAAAAGGAAGTGAAGAAATCGCTGCAAGAAAAAATCATAGTCCCTCTCAGATATTCAAATTGTGTTTCTAATCTAGTTCCTGTGAGGAAGAGAAATAGAGAGATAAGATTGTGTGTGGACTTCACGAATTTGAACAGAGCATCTCTAAAGGATAATTATCATTTAACTAAAATGGATGATGCCTTACAGAAGGTGACAGGAGCTTACAGTATGTCTATGGCTGATGGATTATCTAGATATAAGCAAGTGGCAGTTGATAAGGAAGATCAGAAAAAGAAAGCTTTCACAACCCCCTGGGGCACCTTCACGTATGCAAGGATGCCATTTGGTCATATGAATGCAAGTGAAACTTTTCAGAGGGCCATGAACATAGCGTTTGTAGGTGACAATTATGTGGTTATATATTTGGATGATGTAATTGTTTTCTCAATGTCAGATGATAAACGCCTGGAACATCTGCAAAAAAAAATTGAAAAATGCAGGAAGTTTGGTTTGTCGCTAAACCCCAAGAAATATTTGTTTTCCTTAGAAGAAGGTAAATTATTGGGCCACATAGTTTCAAAACAAGGAGTGAAGATGGATCCGGCAAGGGGGAAGCAATTCAAACAATTCCTTTACCCAGAAGCAAGAAATATATTCAGATATTTTTGGGAAAAAATAAATTTCTGAGAAGATTTGTACCAAACTATGCTGAGATTGTGAGAAATGTAACTAACATGTTGAAGAAAAATGTAGAAGTGAGATGGGATAAATAAGTAAGAGAAGCATTTGCCATAATAAAATAAGCACTCCAGGAAGCTCCTGTTCTAATAAGTCCTAATTATCAAAAGGTATTTCAAATATTTTCATTCGCTTCTCCCACTACTATTGTTGTTGTGTTATTGCAGAAAAATGAGGATAATAAGGAGCAGCCAATGGCATTCTTCAGCAAAGTTCTCAGAGATGTTGAGCTCAAATATAGAATTTTGGAGAAACAAGTGTATGCATTGTTTAAAGCACTCAAGGCCTTCAGGACTTCTGTGTTTCAATCCCAAATAACTGCTTATGTACCTAATTTTGTTGTCAAGGATGTGCTGGTCCAAAGTGATGTTGAAGGAAAAAGAGGGAAATTGATAGCTAAAATCCAGGAGTATGATTTGGACATTAAAGCCACCACTTTAATAAAAGGACATGGTTTAGCAAAGTTGCTAACATAAAAAAAATTTCAAGCATTGGGAATTAACCTCTTGGCACCAGTGGATGGAGCTGACAACGAAGAAGGTCAGAATAAGCCCAAAACAGGTATTCAATACAAATTTTTGTGTTCGGATTGGTAAAAATATGTTGTTCATTACCTGTGTTTCTTTATTTTTCCATCTTCACTGAACATAACCAAATACAGATATCTCAAGCTTAAATCTCAGTCATATGTCATAGTAGAAGAAAAGTTGTACTAGAAAGATCCTGCTGGTATTTTGTTGTTGTGTTTAATTGAAGGTGAATCCACTGAGGTTATCACGGAATATCATAAAAGTCTATGTGGAGGACATTACAATTGGAAGATCACAGCCCATAAAATACTCAATTCAAGTTTCTATTGGTCCACCATGTTTGTAGATGTATATATATTGGTCAGAAGTTGTCATAAATGTCAGTTGTTTGCTGAGAACAAAAGACTTGCCCCATTACCTCTTATCCATGTATCATAGAAGAGCCCTTTAGGTAGTGGGGACTGGATTTTATTGGAGAGATCAATCCACCATCAAGTGGGTAGTTCAAATGTATTCTAACTACTATTAATTACTTCAAAAAGTGGGTTGAAGCAATCCCCACTAAGAAAGAAAATGACCAAGTAGTGATGAAGTTTCTAGAGGAGAACATCTTCAGTAGGTTTGGTTGTCCAGTCAAGATTGTAATTGATAATGCTCAGGTATTTAATTATGCTCGATAATTTATTTCTTCCAAACATATAATGTAATTTTGTCACATTCCACAGCCTACCATCCTCAAGGGAATGGATTGGCAGAGTCTTCAAACAAGACATTAGTCGAGATTCTGAAGAAAACAATCACTGAAAATAAAAAAGACTGGGACTAAAAATTAAAGTTTTCTCTTTAGGCAGTTCGAGTAACTACTAAGAGGTCCACTGGAAAATCACCTTTTGAGTTGGTATATGGAACTTAGGTGTTGTTTCCTAGTCAGTTGGTCAAACCAGTGATTGCTTTCCTTCAAGAATCTCAGGAAGAACCTAATGCTCTGGTAAGAAGAATGAATAAGGTGATTGAGTTAACTAAAAACATAGACAAATTTAGAGATAATTTGATGACTTGTCAGGCAAAAATGAAGTCTATTTTTTACAGGAAGGCAAAATAAATCCTCTTTCATGTAGGAGATTTAGTACTGAGATGGGACACTAGGAGGAAGGATAAAGGAAAGCATGGTAAGATTGACCCTCTCTGGTACGATCCGTACAGAATTTCTGAAGCCAAATTAAACAATACTTTCATCCTAGAAGATTTATATGAAGAATCTCTATAGTTTCATGTGAATGGGAAGTATTTGAAGCATTATTTTGAGCATTAAAAGTCAACATTCCACCATTGTAAATACCAGATTTCTCATTGTTCATATGCCACCAAGCAATATTTGACTCCATGCCCAATGGATAAGGCACTAATCTGTGATTCTTAGCGCTTTCATGGAAAAAATCACTATCCCCAGGTGGAGCCAAATGTTGTGGCTCATTTGCATTTACTTTTGAAATATTTCTCAAAACACCAAAAAAAGCAAATATGTTAGAAAATGTAAAAAAAATTGTATACCGAAAAATAATATTTGATTTATATGTTGGTGTATTAACATTATGTGCATAGATGTGAAGGCGGGTCGAGTCATGCTTATTCGCGTGCAGAATAGTTCAAGGGTCGGGCCGATGAATGTGTTCAAAACATTACATGACAAAGTGGAGTCGGGTGTCCCCACCTCCACTTGCCACGTCATCCCTACCTTTATCGCACATTGCACATCGTAAGCTCAGGAGGAATGGTGCTAAGGAATATGTTATAAAGGCTGAAATGTGAAATGTGACAAGGTTTCATATCATTGATTGCGATTTGTGATTGGCCCCAACTCCATTTGCCACGTCATACCTACCTTTATCGTACATCGCACATCACAAGCTCAGGAGGAATGGCGCTAAAGAATATTTTATAAAGGCCGAAATGCAAAGTGCGATAAGGTTTCATATCATCAAGTACGATTTGCGATCGGCCCCACCTCCACTTGCCACATCATCCCTACCTTTATCGCATATTGCACATCACAAGCTCGGGAGGAATGACGCTAAGGAATATTTTATAAATGTCGAAATACGAAATGCGATAAAGGGGCAGACGCGATAGTTTTCAAATGAAAATTTGAATTTATTTAAAGTCCAGGATTATGTGCAGTTGCGTTGTTTTATGAAGAAACGTGAACGCGGGCAGTGGACTCAGGTAAGTGACCCAACGTAGAGAAAAGGAGAAGAGAAGACGAAATGCTGCAGGCACGAGCAGAAGAGGCAGAGTTGGGCAAAAGGAGACATGATAACATTGTTTGAAATGTAGAGGGATAGGCAGAGTCGGGAAAAGGGAGCACATGGTGGCACTATTGGAAACGCAACAGCTGGGTCAAGTCAGGCAAAGATGCGTTATTGCATAATTGTTTGAATACCACATCAGAAACATAAAAGACATGACAACAAGCAGAAAAGACAAATATTGAACTTTGGAAGAAATGCAGGGAAAGGATGTTCGATCTGTCAAGGAGACACATCAACACTTCAGGGAGACGCATCAACAACAAATCAGATTCAGCAAAAATAGTAATATTTCAAGTTTTAATTTGTTTTCTTTGTTTGTTAAGATCAAAGCTATAGTGCTTTCCTTAATTACAATGTAATAAGTAGTTTTAATAGTTTAGGTAGTCGAAGTAGTTTCAATCATTTCTAGCAGTTACGAACTATTTTTGATGTATTTAAGCAAGACAGAAAGAAATAAGAGGGGTTTCGAGTTTTGGACCTCTGGAATACTAAAACTTTGGTACTTACTTTTCTGAGGAATTAATGAAAGAAGCATCAAGTTTCCTGCAACTGTTGATGGTGATTCATTTTTCCTGTGCCATTTTGTGTTCCTTCTTCCTAAAATGAAGTGAAGTAAATTAGTTGCTGGTCTCTTAATTACATCTGTGAGTAGGAGTTAAATAACCTTAATTTGCGCTCCTTCACTCCAACTCATCTCCCTTCACAAATTCTCTTTGGAACTTAAAATTAATAGATTATGTGTTTACAACATATTACTTTGAGTTTCCTCTCTCCCCATAAATTCATTCTGAAATTTAAAGTGATATATTCTATGTTACAACATCTCATTTTGAGTTTCTTCTATAGTTCTTCTTTTCCATCCAGATATCAGCAGTTAATGGCATTGTAGAGCCTTTCATTATACTAGATTATTAGGGGTTTTAAAGAATTAGTTTCCAAAGGGATTGAACGAAGAACACCTGATATAATTACTTTTGTGACACATTTTAAAAAATGTCTTAAGCATTGATTCCTTTCCATAGCCAAGGAATTGTCTCTTAAGATACAATAGTCATTGTCTCTCCAAGGTACATACCCCACCTAGGTGTTCTCATAGTATGACCTTCTTGGAATATTCTTCTATTGGGTAGCCAACCCTCAAAGAATACTGGTCCACGGCTACTCTTATCTTGAATTCCCTATCTCATTCTCAAAGAGTATCGAATGCCATATGATTACCCAATCCTCCATTATGTCTTCCAGGTGAAGACCAGAATGATGTGTCTATCCATTCTCTTCACATGACCTTCACTAATACTTACGATTGTTAGTCTTGGTCTAGTGCATGACACATTTAATAGAGAATCACATACGTCACTCCCTCTCAACACATGAAGGACATACTTCAAGTTTATTCCAAGAAAGAAACTTACCACCAGGCTCCCTGTCAACCAACGTCCCGCAGAAATCCAACTACTCATGAAGAATTCCTCCCCTCGATGTCATGGATTTCAATATTGAGGAATCTTCAACTTTTGGCTTCATTGGGCACATATCATCCATCAATTTTAGTCACGAGTCATGTCCACTATTGGAAAGTGATTCATCATTCTTTCTCATTTGGTTCACCATTATGCCATGTTGCTTTCCTTCGAATCATCTCCAAGGATTATACATCCTTTCTCATGATTAGCATCCCTGCACAAATTCATCTAGATAAAAATATGCATATGAATTTTAAAACAAAAGTTACCTCAGTGATGATATTTCACCATGACATCTTCATGTAGGCATCAACATCCTTTATAAAAATTGACACATCTCCTAGTGATATGTTTTTTCCAGGGTATTATTCTTTACTAGACTTCTGTCAGAGTCTACATATCCTCCCAGGAGATCTCCTAGTCACATCTTCTTGGCTTTCGGATGATAACTGCCTCTTTACATGGTTTCATTTCATGATCTCTTTCTTTCAACAAATTCTTCATTCCTAGGAACTTACACATTTTCCAGTTCCTCGTTCATATACAACCACCTCATATTCCATGAGGATATATATATTATGTTGATTTCATTTTTTAGTGCTCCGAGAGATCCTCCTTCACTGATCATACTTCTAAATCTAGAAGTCTATTACCTACAACCATATGAAATGACTTCACAACATCCAGTGTCAACATATAAATATATAAATACCTCATACCTCATCATA
The DNA here is from genome assembly GCA_034641835.2 of Pinus albicaulis. Classification (NCBI taxonomy): domain Eukaryota; kingdom Viridiplantae; phylum Streptophyta; class Pinopsida; order Pinales; family Pinaceae; genus Pinus; species Pinus albicaulis. Next base: position 462,815,048 of record CM076574.1, on the reverse strand, counting down.
TAAGTCATCCTTCAGCAGTTTTACTAGAATGAAGAGCTTCATTCCCTTGGCCTGTTCCATCAATATGTCATCACATCCCAGAATTATTTTTTTCATGATGATCCTTGATCTTGATGGCTACCTCCCATCAGTATTGTTATCAGAGAGATTTTCCAGGAGTTGTTTTACCAAGAACTCCTACCATGCTTTGATCAGGATGCTACATTGCTTCCTATCATACAACCAATAGAAATTACTTAAAGGAGAAGATTATCTCGATCATAGTGGAGATCCCTCACTTCCTCTTTCTTAGATTTGTTTGCATCAGTTTCTTCTCTCATTTCTGAGATATGGGCTTCTTCCCTTATAATCCTGAAGTGAAGTTTCCCCATTCATCTGGAAAAGCTTCTAACACCACTTCAGTCATCGACAATACTTTTCCCACTTCCTACAGATGATCTCAGAGATATTGCTTATCCTGTAGTACTCCACCAAATCTCATATATTTATTTTAATGATTCTGGATTTTGTACATCGGAGATAAGAGAGTCTTTTATGGATTCCGTAAGAATCCTTTGGGCTCTTATATCTCTCTTCATGTATTGGCATGAATTCATTGTCCTTGTCTTATAGGAAAGTCTAAAACCCTAACCAATTTGATGATTTATTTGCAAAGAAATTTTTTTGATAGATTCATATGAAGTCATAGAGATACTTACTTGAGTAGATGCTTTTCTTCTTCTATCAACTTCGTTGTTGAAGATGATGGAAAGAACTCCCTCTTAGGTTGATTTCAAAGTAGGTGACCTTGCATCCTTGATGGTCAAGGATTACTTCAGAATGAAGATGTCTTCAGTAATGTCGAGTGATGCTTAATGATGAGTCTTTCAACAACATCTTCAATATCAAGAATCTTTGATGTTAAAGATTACCTTCTCGATGTGTGGATTTCTTGAATAAGGGTGAGAGACTTCTTGAGATGGTTTGAGGATTTCCTTACAAGCTGATTTGAATTTTCAATGTAAACTTTGACTTTTGCCTTGATGCTTTCTAGAGAACTGAATTTTGATCCTTGAGTGTCTTATTGTCTAATAGCTCTTTGTCTTTAACACCTTAGCTCTGATACCATGTTGAGAATTTAGAGGGATAGTGTTTAATTCAATTTCTCTTGTTGATAATTACTTGTTAGATTACGTGAGTTACTTATGTCTTCTCTTATTTAGCTTAGTTAGTCTTTCATCAAGTCAATTGTCAAAATACACGACAAAAAAGTAGGCTCCTAGAGCCAGGGCAAAACCTCTCCCTCTTGGAGAGGAAAACCCACGAGAAATTATTCTTATAGATCTTTAAATGATAAGTACCGTGACCAAGACTCAGACCTTTAACCTATATATATGCATCCAAAACCTTGTCACTGCTTCTTAGTCTTCCTTCAACTCTGATCTTTCTTTCTTCACCAATGTGTACTGACCTGTAGAACATTAGAGAACTCAATCTCCAGTTTTTTCTTCAGAAGCTTCTTATTTCTTATCTCATCTTTCACTTAGCATACATTAGAGACTGGAAATATGTAATATTTCCTTTGCGAACTGTGAGTAGGAAGGTAAATCATAGATTTACCTTCCTCCTTTTTCCATACTGTAATGGCCCTTAAACATAACATCACAGCATGGTCATTCATCTATACTTTCATGCAGAGATCTTATACCACAGCTTCTTCATTCTAATCCACATACTCTATTTCAGGAAACTCCACAGCAAATCTGCCCATACTGGTAACTGCCTTAACCCACACTAATATTAGAATTTGTTACTTGAGTCCTTACTCAAATCTGCACTTTATTACAGATGTGATTTCAGATTCTATTACTTTGAAATGTCATGACTATGTCTATCCTTAAGCCCACATTTTCCCTTCTTTGTAATCCGCACTTAACAACAGGTATAACCACACTTTATTTTATGTCTTACTTTAGAGTGATCCACAATATTGATTACAATCATCCGCACTTGATTATGTTGATCTGCACTTCTTTACAGTCATCTGCACTTGATTACGTTGATCTGCACTTCTTTACAGTCTTATCTTTTATATAACTTACGAAGTCTGCTTCTAATTTTCTTCTTGAATCCGCAAAATTTATCCACAAATTGGTCCACGGATACTTGATCTCAAATGGCCACAAATTAGGTTATTTATAGTGCACATGTTCCTTTCTTTAGGCCGACCACACAGTAGACATTTAGGATGACATGTAGGTTGGCTTGTAGGCCGACTTCATTACTAAGTATCAACCACATTTATCACACATTTTCTAGCGTTTGAAAGAGAGATGTTTTGAGGGTTGTTGGAGCCTTTCTTCAATGAAGTTCATGACAAGGTCTTGGAGCTTTTAATGGTGAAAATATTCTTCATATATATGACTCTAATTATACTTATAAATAGAAGACGAACCCTAAATGGAAATCAAGAAGAATTCTATTAACCTAAGATAAAATCTTGCTCATGAAACCCATGAAGAAAGTGCAACAAATATACATTTTATTATCTTTGTCTTCTTCTTTACATAAAATACATAATTACATAGTCAATATGAAGACCAACCTAGTTACACTTTTTCAACATGTTTTTGTTGTTGAACCTCTCCACAAACTCGCTCTCCCAGCTATTGGTACGAACTAGTATAGGTAAGACTCCCTCCTTGGGCTGGCACTCGAAGTCCACTGAATCAAGGGTTGATATTTCCACTCGAAAACACTCGTGTGCTAAACAACACTTGCAGACTTGGATTTAGCTCAAGCGTACTATGTTAAACAAAGACAATTTTCTCAAATTATCATGAATGCGCCAAATGAGTGCCTCTTGATATTTTTGTCAAAGAGTCTCCAAAATTCCCATGTGGACCCAACTCGACTTTCCCCCACCAACTTCGCTCCAGTGAGAGCATATTCTGCATTTGGGTCGTAATTCTCCATGGGGTGGCCCTCACGCTCCACTAGAGCCACAATATTTCCCTTCCTTCCTAATTTTTGGGCCTCCACTTAATCCCAAAATTCATGTGGGACCCCTGAACCCACATCTCCTAAGTGAAAACATGAAATAAGACAAAATTGGGCAAGATTGATATTTCCCATAGAAATATTTCCAAGTGGGAATATCATAGTCCTCCCAACCAAAACATTGCTTGTCCTTAAGAAATTGTTGAACAAGCGCTCTCTCTATTTGCTGCTCCCCACTTTCACTGCAAAAATGTTCCAGGGTCTCAGATGCGTCATTGAATCGTCTCGAGCCTTTGCACTATCTTGACATGAAAGAATCCCTCAATACCAAGATCCCAACCATCCCGCACCACCTGAAGCTCCCCTCTCTTCACTTACTATTTTTCCTGGTATAAGTACCAAAAGTCCCATGTATACCATCAATGAGTAGGGGATCATGATAATGTGGCACTATGCCCAAATCATCGTGAAGTTGTCCTACCACGCAAGTCATCCCATGCACTCTAGGAGTATACTCTCGAAGATAGCACCCAATCCCTATTTATGATGCCAATATCTACCCCTCCATTGCCAGTCTCGACCTTAAGCAACAACAAGATAAGTCTGCCTCGCCATGTAGTGGTGGTCTCAATGATCCTCCATGTGTCAAGCCCAAGGTGAACTAGATCACCCTCTGTGATGACCCTGTTGATCACATAGTGGAGTGATCCACCCTCCAACTAGATCCCTGGATCCCTCAACCATATTGGGAGATCATAACTCCCACTCCTCGTCGAATGTCGTTGCATAGCACTGCTACCTGCTAGAACCCATCTCGCCCTCATCTCTGACCCATGTATGTAACCCATGGGTGGACCCCAAGTATCAGGAGTTTGTCCCATGCAAGCCAACCTTCCTTGATTGTGCCAGACCACGTAGTGAAATTTATTATCCCAACTCCTGATGGTACACCTGGACACTTCTCGGAGTTTGGTTTTTGTCCTGTAGACAAAGTCTACCATCCACCGTCCCCCAGGCTCCTGTGACACCTCAAGTTGTCTCGGCAGAAATGCATCATGCAATTCCCTTGTAATCGACTCCCCATGTGTGAGCCCAAGGGTGTAACCTATGCTACCTTTGCAATAAACCAATTTTTCCATAAGCCAGTATCTGTCAGCCCATGCCTCCACCAAAAGTCTCAACTGAAGAGTCATGGGTGGGTAGGTCCCCAAGGGTAGGATAAAGAGTCTGCTAGGGTATTGAAGAATATCCCTATGGATGCCCATCTCTCTATCTCAGATCCGCCGATAAACCAATCAAAGACCAGTCTCTGTACACCATAGGATATCCCCGACTACCGCTATACCACCTTGTACCGTCATGTTCCCTATATGTGTTAAGGCATTTGTCACTCCTTGCGTGTAATCCATGTGATGTAAGACATTCCTACTCCACAACACAATCGAACATGGTACGATATACCACCACGCACCTCCATCTCCACCGGTATTCCCCTACTCAATGCTAGATGCTCCCACACATCCCTAGATGTGATGGCCTAGAGCTATGTCTCTATGTGTCGAGCCACCCCCGATTGGTATCATCACCTCCATCGTCTCATCACTATACCCGTCGACGAATGGATCTTCACTCCAAATCCTCTTTGAGGGATCCGAAAATTGAATCTCCCTATGTGTCAGTAGTGTTTCCACCACTGCTCTACTCCTCTATGACCTTTGTGCCCCACACAAAGGTGAAGAATCCCCAAATCCATACAAGGCACCATTTGGTGGCCTGCCAATGCCACCTCCTCCAAAAAACTCTTGCCAGAGTATGTTGATCACCCCGTGATCCTATGTACAAACATCGTACCAAGACAATCCAAGAAGTTTGTCCATAAATCGGTTGGCCACTAGTGCTAACCGAGACTCCCCTAGAGAATGTGCACGCTCAACTGCTAAGTCAATTGTAACATCCAAGTCATAGTCAATCGACATACCTGGGAAGTGATAGGTAGTCCCACCTGGATCCCAATGCCAGTTTTGGCTTTAGGTATCCCCAATGCCTAGAAGCTCCTGCTGAGCTACAATCAGGTCCACCACCATATCCATAGCCCACTCCACAGGGTACCAACTCAGAATGTCTCACCATCCAACACCTAGAGAGGGATCAAATGTAGAACTCCCACATATAGAACAACCTTGACATGTGGATGTTGCACCCTGTGAAACTCTGATCGGCTCATCCTGATATCCAGGTCTACACACGAGATATGACTAGGTAGCTCTATCTCCCTCTATCCAATGGGAAAAGGTGACCCAATAGTGTTGCAAACCTAGTCATCCACTCTGGTATGTATGGAAAACTATGCCTTTCTCAATCCAATGCATAGGGGTGGGTTGATAATGTTGTAGATCCTGTCAGTGTACCTATGAAGCGAACTGTGTTGGAGTCCCAACGTGTGGTCTCTATGTTTCCCCTCGTCAATTTCTATCCTAAAGGATGGTTGCACATCCTCCCTTGTCATGGGCTCGACATGAGCCTCCAACTGCTCCTCAATAAACAACCCAACATGCAAGACATGCTCATCTATCCACTGTAGGTGGTTTTTTTTTTGAAGCTCTATCATAGACCGAGATGCCTCGTCAATGGATTTGTGCTCAACTGCCTCCTCCAATCTGTCTACTGGGGCTATCAAAGGAAACTCCAACAGGGGTGACACCTGCGTCACACTAGGTGTATCCTCGTGATCCTCCTGTGTGCCATTAGCCTCATGCTCAATCGACTTGAACATATCTAGATGAACTCCCTCCTCCATGGGTATGTTCTCTCTCATCTTGTCACTACCTCCGCCTCCCATCTTCATCTCTGTAGTATTAATACTAGTGTTTCATTCAACAATCATGCTCCTCTTATTTTCTTCATTTGCAGGTCATCAACTACTGTTTCTTCTTGTCGCCCTTGCTGAGAACCACTCTTTGAGCTGCCCCACCAGTTTATCGACGCTCCTAGTAAAATTTTCCAATTTATCCTGCTGAGACATTTTTGGGCAGAACTTCAATCTGGGGAATCATGTGGGACTAGTGTTTTAGCCTCTGGAATTCTAGTCCAAAATAACACTTGAGCATTTGTGTGATTTAGACCCACATCCGGCCAAAATCATGCTCTGATACCATTGTAATATTCCTAACAGAAATATATAATGCTAAACAAAGAAAACATAGCAAAAACATATATCAAAATTTACAACACATTTAACAACCAGAAATCTCCATGAACTGCGCTGATCTGAGCCATTTTATTAATAAATGAGAGGGTACAATGTGGTGCTAGAAAGAGTACACCTAGTCTTTCACAAGGAAAGCTAGAAAAACCCAAATGGAATATATGAAATCCATCTCTGATTTGTTGCTGCTCTCTCCTGGCACTACGTTGAACTGCCTAGAAAATATGTTGTTGGCTGCAAATAACTTCTTCTAGGGCCTCCTTGGATGCTCAAAAAATTCTGGGAAATGAACCCTGGGCTCTCCACCAATAACCCACAAAAATCCACGAAGAAATTGGCCAAATGTTGACCTCGGAATTTTGACCCAATTTTCCCCTAGCTCCTCTAGTTGCTGGATGAGTTGGGATCCCTGTTTGGCCCCTCAAATCTGCCCAGAATATTCTTCCAAATTAATCTTGGCCTCTCCTGAATAAACCCAGAAAAACCCAGAAAGGGTTTGTCCTAGTTTTGATGCTCCAAAAATGACCCCTAGATGCTTGGCCCTGCTCCACAAGCAGAAAATGTAACCTGTAGCAAATGTTGTGTTTGCTGCTCCACCAAAATGCTATAAAATCCCCCACATCACTTCCCCAGACTCCATCTCAAGTTTCATCCCCTAACTCCCTTCACTCCTTAACCTCCCATCATGCCTCCTCCAAGAACTGTGTAGTCCCTATGTTGTTGATGTTGAACCTCTCCACAAACTCACCCTCCCTACTATTGGTACAAACTGGTATAGTTAGGAATGGGCTGGAACTCGAAATCCACCGAAGCAAGTGCTGAGATTTTTGCTCAGAAACACTCGTGTGCTAAACAACAGTTGCAGACTTGGCTTCAGCTCGAGTGTGTTATGTCAAAGAAAATTTTCTCAAATAATCATGAATGCCCCAAATGAGTGCCTCTTGCTCTTTTTTTCAAAGAGTCTCCAAAATTCCCATGTGGGCCCAACTCGACTTCCCCCCACCAATTTCGCTCCAATGAGAGCATATTATGCATGTGGGTTGTAATTCTCCATGGGGTGGCCCCCACGCTCCACTAGAGCCGCAATATTTCCCTTCCTTCCTAATGTTTGGGCCCCCAGTTAATCCCAAAATTCACGTGGGACCCCTGAACTCACATCTCCTAAGTGCAAACATGAAATAAGACAAAAATGGGCAAGATTGATATTTCCCTTAGCAATATTGCCAAGTGGGAGTATCACAAGCATGCAAATTTCTCCGCCTTGCTTGGTTATGACCTCCATTTGCTTGGTTGTTACTACTCGGGGGCTACCATTAGTCATGCCTCTTAATACTACCTTGCTACCATTTTGGTCTTATAATTCCATTTCTATCCCTCGGTATTTAATTACGAATCTTCCTAGCGAGTACAACCATTGTACTCCTAACACCACATTAGTATTGCCAATTCTATCACATAAAAATGATCAATAAGTGTACACTTACCTAATGTGACACTCAAACATGGAACTACATATGTGCATTTAATATTATACCCAACATATGCCCTCACTTCAAAGCCTTCAATTTCTTGGGTAGGGATGCCTCTCCTTACCACCATGGAAACATCAATAAAGTTGCATGTTGATCCACCATCAATCAAGTGACCCTCATTTGGACATCATCATCATGATCATTATTATTTATTTGGGTTTGGCTTGCACAGGTTTGAGGTTGGATCACAAAGATTGGTTTGTACATGTATGAGATTGCAGGGTCTGAAGCTTGCACGCGTGTTTAGCATCTTGGTTTCCAACTACAGGGATGAATTAGGCGGTTTTCCATCACAACCGCAGACACCCAGGCTCATGTGTGTGATTGGAGGGTTTCAGCGGCACAAACATCACTCTTTGCGTGCGGTTGGGACCTACAGTTTGAGTTTTATAGTTATTATGGTTTGATGGATATTATGAGGATAGGGTTTGGAAGAAACCATGGATTATGACAAAGATGTGAGATATGCAATCTAGAAACCCTGCCATGATCAGTGTGAAGATGTTGTAGCACTTTTGATAGTTTTGATGTAGCACTAGATGGAAAAGTCTCAATTAGGCTTGGTTGCTGATGAAGTTGGTTGAAATATAATACTAACTCTTGAAGGCTATTTAAAGAGGGAGATGATCACCTATCATTGAAGATAAGTACCTTTTCAATTTATGTTACTTCTTTGCGACTTTACTCTTGTTTAGATTTATTGATTTGGTTATTTATTTTTGTATATTTGAATATGTGAATACTTCTAACCTCCATACGGGATGTGATAAGTGGATCCTTCTTGAGGATCATCCGAGGTGCAGGAAAAGAGAGCTAGTGCAGAAAGAGAAGAGTTGGTTATGGAAAAATAGAGTACCTGAGGATCCAAAAATTACAATATGTAAGTGCTACAACTGCCCATGTCAAATAAGTGATACAAAGTGCAAAGGTATCTGAATGTTTTAAGGTATGTATAGTATATTGTTTCAACTACAACATTGGATGGCAAGGTGAGCCCTAAAGTATGGTGGGAATATCACCTTCATGAATGACTCATAAATGCATATGAAAGTAAGTTTGACTTATGGTACATGTATAATATTGGTGCACTTGATATTTGCGTGGTATCTTACATTTTAGGCAAGATGTATTTCTTAATTTTATGAAGCAATCTAGATACATTGTTTTTTACATATGGTGACTTGATACTATTGTTAATGGTTGTGATAAGAATGATAACCTTAATGATAGAAGTGTAACAATAAGATTGATATTTAGGATCTTCTTGTTGACCTTGGTTAGATTTTGATAAGTTTAGTGATTATGAAAAATGGTAAACTTGGATGCCATGTTTGGATGGTTGGATAATATAGTAAAGAAATAATATAGTGGTAACGATCATTGAAGTTTGATGATACACTTGTCACTTGCCCTAACTATATGACACTAACCATTGATAAAGTTTGATGTCATAAAGTAGTTGACGTTGATATATTACCCCTATGATGCATATATGATATAGTTTGATATCATGATCTAACAATTTTGTTGATGCATGACAACACTATGATAGACTAGTTGATGTCTTGAATGATGATGACTAAAGTGGCTTCCCATTAAGAGGGATAAACTCTCCATGAGATCTCTACACCTATTATTAATTACAATAAATGGATAGAAGACACTTGATTGTTAAAGGAAGGATTCTGGACATGGATAACCATCTGATGTTGTTAAAAATGCTTTTGCAAATTCTGATTGAAGGAGAGAAATTTTCTCCTAGTGTAAGCCTCAATCGCTGGGAGAAAGGCTTAAGGGTGCAGTTATGCCTCTCAACCGCATGGAAGAAGGCATATGCGTGCGGTTGAGCCTATAAAGCTAAAATTATATGATATCGGGAGAGCACCAGGAGTATGAAAAACCTACAAACATGGAGCAAGAGACTGAAATATGCATATCAGTATGTTGTTTGCCTTGACTTGATCATTTAAGCTAGTATTTAGTAACAGCTGCAAGGACTTGATAAGATTTGGCTTATTGGCTTGAATTAGTATAGATGAGAAATATTGACTTGGATAATTGACGATGCCTTAGAAATTTGACATGATGCTTGATAGTTCATATATATGTTTTGGCTTATGGATTGACTGAATTCACAATAATAACAAGTTAGAGTATTGAACAAGATTTGGTACTCAATGGAAATTTGCCTTGATATGGCAATGCTATGACTTATTTGACTTGGTGGGCTAAGTGTCTCTCAACACTAAGAATTGATTCTATATTTGCATCTTTGGCATTTGGCACATTAATTGAAGTATAAATAGTTGTAATTCAGTATGTGGTGATCTCACAATGAATGGTTGAAACTTATATGACTTATCCTTGGTGTATGCATTTGCATCCAGTGATAGAAATTATTTATATTATGATCATGAGGATGGGTTAATAAAGTTTGGCTTAATATTTCTTGGTAAATAATAGTTCTTGTCATGACAATAAATAAGGTTGTCACTTGGTATTTGGATGTGAGCTCTACCTAACAGTTGGGCTGAAGAGTTTGTCACAGTGATATTGGTCGAAACTTTTATGGCTTTGATATTAGTTTTGATTTGGCATCCAGGGCTTGGTTAGCTGACTTAGTTGATTTTATTGCACATTATTGATTTGTGTGAGGCTGAGTATATTGGTTTTATTAGTATAATGTTTGCAGATAGCATTGTATGGTTTGAAGCAAGCTTCTTGAGCATGGTATGTCTGCATTGATAGTTACCTGGTGAATCTAGGAAGATGTGTCGATTCGAACATCTACTTCAAATTGGTCCAAGGTATGCCCTTGATTTTTGTTTTATATGATGATGGTCTATTCTTGACAGGTAATAAGCCTATGATTATCAAAATAAGAGAGATTTGGCCTCTGAAGTTTGAAATGAATAATATTGGCATGATGAATTACTTTCTAAAGTTTGGAAAAGAAAATATATATCGTGAAGCTCTTGAAGAGTTTTTGGAAAGTGGAAATGCAAATCCTTGGATACTTCGATTGGATTTGAAGAAGATATGAAAAAAATATTATTGAACCTAACTTGGAAACTGACATTTCATTAAGGCATTAATGTTCCTTGTGAACACCCATCTAGATATATTTTTTGCAGAAAATAACCTGAGTCAATTCATGATTGAGTCGTTTCATACACATTGGGTTGTCGCCACACGCACTTTGAGATAACAGCATGCGATGATCAATCTTGGTTTGAGATATACTATAGGAGATGTAAGACTACATGGATGCACAAATGATGATAGAAAAAGCACATTTTGGTGCTACTTTAGCTTGGGATCTTCCTTGACATTTTGATGAGAAGGAAATAGGAGTCTATAGCTTTAAGTGTGACTGAGGTTGAGTACATTTTTGGTAGCATGGCTAGCCGTAGGGAATTTTGGTTAAGGAAGCTCTTTGGAGAGCTATTTGAGCATGTTCTAGATATGACAGTGATACATTGCGAAAATAAAAGTGGGATCTGATTAGCAAAAAATATCGTATATTGCTAGGGCTGAGATATCTCCTTATGTTGAGATAATGCTGCTATATGAGACAATCTTAGGCTTGTGGTTGTTGCCTCCGTGAGAGGGAGGTTGAATAAGGTATCATTTTATGTCATGTATTTGTTCTAATATAATATTTGATTTGATGTCCTGCATGAACAGGAAATCGAAGGACAGTTACTCTAGGTAATGTATGAGGCATTATGATTGAATTTTTTAGTAAGAAAGTAACATATATGAACACATTGATATGATTTTGATCTATAGAGAGAAGGTCTGATCAAGGACACTGAGTTGACTCTTCCCCCCTGTATGAGCTCCCAGAGTGTGGAATTGAGTTGCAAGGCTCCTGGGGTTGAAGGATATTTGGACATGTTGACCACTGGAGTGGCACCTGATGATTATGTGAAGACTCCATGCCCAAGGATGAGCCAAAGGACACTTGTACCATCAGATATCATCATATCACTTGAGCTTTTAAACTCTACTTCTACTTCTCATCATTTTCTCTTGTACCCAGATTCCACGCCCTACGAAGAATTGTAATAAGTGATACTAGTAATGATGAGTTTTGAGTCAATATTGAGTTTGTAATAGGCCTAGGTATCTTGAGACATTTCCAACATGTGAAAATCACACTGAGGGGGTTTTTCACTCGGTTAATTATCATCTCCCCACTAGGACTTAATAATTAATTGAGTTTTTTCTTCCAATTTTACCCCAAAGTCAGATTACGGCTTGATGGTAAGGCCTTGGGTGAGTCCTAGTGTCTAGAGTCAATGTATATTACCATACTAGTTCCCAAAAAAAATTAGTGGAATTTGTTTAGGTCTAGGTAGTCATTTTTTAATTTTTTAGATTTCCTGCGGGCTAAAAATTGCAATAAAAATTGTAATTGAATTGTAATAAGTGTTTTCTAAAAAAGTTGTATGGGGTATGAGTAATCAAAATTAAACTTCACCCTCAAATTTCTACTATGACACACTTTTAGGGGTTAAAAATGTGTTTTGAACCCTCAAAACCCACTTTTCCTAAGTTTAGTGCGAAATCTGGCAATTAATTAAGCCATAAATTAAATAAATGGAGAAAAATAAATATTTACACATGCTAAATGTTGTGGAAATGTGGTGGAAAATTATGGAGGAGTTAAAGTGAATTTCCAAGGTGATGTGGACTCCTAAAATCAAGGAAAGGACATGTGCTCAAATAAAATCAAATTTCTGGCATTAAATGAGAGTTGCTTACTTGGAAATTCGAATTTATGAATTTAATGCACATTTGAGAAGATTTGGGAGAATATTTGGTGAAGATTTTTGTGGGAAATCGTCTCCACATGGGTTACCACCCATATACACATGTCATTCCATCATAAAATTCGAATTTGGCACATAACGAAACAATAAAATAATGTCCACTTGCCAGAATCCGATTTTTACACTTGACATTGGAACTCCACTTATCAAATTCGAATTTTCCTTGTAATCTCTTGCCTCTCACCACTTGACATTTGGTTTTTCATTGGGATTGTCTCCCAACTTTCTATATAATGGATCCATGGGCTCTCATATGGCATATATTGTTTACTAGCTATTGTGCTTGCGGAAGCGCTGCTACTTTGTACACTTTTCAAAAATATCAATAAAAAGACTTTGGGGGTCCATTCATGGGTGTTCTTCCTTTGGAGCGTGGTGCATTATCAGCTATTGGTATAATATTTTCTATGATTTGAGTTATTTCATTTTACATGTATTCTTATGAACTTGTTAGTGCACCGCTATCTTGTATTGGAATTTTATTTGAAAGTAGGCTCTAGAGGTTGAAAGTTCTAGTTTATTTTCAAATAAATTTGTAGAAGTTTCAATTCATTGTTTGCTTATTTAAATCTACATGGACTAATGTGTGACTTGAGTATTGTAGAGTAATTATTTTTGGATCAAGCATGAGTGGAAGTCTTTGGGAGACCAAACTACTCTTGAAGTACCTTCAAAATAATTTTTATTTGTTATTTGGATTTTCACAGTTTATCTTATGAAAAAATGTCTTACAGGGATTCGTTTGGACATAGTTTGTATGCATGCAATCATTTAAAAATATTTTACTTTTCATCGTGCTTCATTGGATCATATTTTGTTATTTAAAGAGCTTAAACATAACTATACAAAGAGGAGATTTTACTCGTCCTCTTTGGCTTAGCAATTTGAAGATTATTATGCAATATTTTGTGATTTTCTTTATCTAACACTTGGTTGGTTTTTTGTAGTATTCTTTTTCTAACTTGTTTTCTTGTAGTAACTTGTGAGATTCACCTTTAATAAACTACTAAAAAATTTTTGCAGGACCTTTGAGCTCTAATGTCAAATGAGGATGACTCCCTCTATTTCTTTTAGTCGTGGGTAGTTAAAAAGCTTCCTTAAGGAAGGTCGAATTCTTTTTGTGGTTTCTTCTCTCTCTCTCTTGGCCGTGAGAATGTAGGAGGCTTAGCCTCTCTTCTTCACTTGTAAAAAAATGATTTCTATTGAGTCTTTACATTAAAGAAATTTCTCATTAAGGATAAGTCTAAGACCTCAAGTTTCATTTGTAAAGGTTTTCCTTGAGCTTGTAGGAGGCTTCAAAGTATCTTACCTCTAACAACCAATAATTTTTTTTTTTTTTTGGAGCGTGGGTTTCACCCATTGGCATCTCAATCTCTCCATTTTTTGGAGAATACTTGTGGTGTGATTTTTTTATCTCTTTAAATTGCATGCATCTCATCTAATTGGTCAACTAACACAACCATGAATTTCATTCATTTCACTAGCTATTCACTTTGATTTGCTACAAGTTTTAAAAGCATTTAATTTCATAGCAAATTATATTTTTTTATATGCAAACATCTTTACTTGAGTTTATTTAGCTTGAAATCATACTTCAAATTTTATTATGCTTAACCATTGAGCACACTCTACAATCTTAAGTTTGATGCATCAAGCAAAGCCATATTTTTCATGACAAGAAAATATATTTCATGTTGAAGTTGAATTTTCCTTTTCTTCTTGATTTACTTTTAGATCTTACATGCACCAAGCATCAATAAAATTTACCTCCTATTTAAGTTGGCTGAATAGGCATTTTAGGGACTCTCTAAACATTGTTACCGATGAAATAGATAACCTGACGTCAAAACGAGAACTCTAGCCTAAAAAGACTCAAAAAACATGAAAAAACACCCAAAAAACAAAAAAAGTGTATTCCAAAATGCACTTGGTTTTTTTTTAAGGTCAAATTTCAATATTTTATAGAATTATGCTAAAAACAAAATTGTTTCTTGAAAAAATACCCTCAAAACAAAACCAGTTGATGCTGGAATAACAAAAAAAAAAAAAAAATTGTGTCATGTTTTTGACATTTTTAAAAATAGAAATAACATTTTTTAATTTTTAAAATTCAAATATTAAAAAAAACCTAAAATTTAAGAAAAAAATAAATTTAAAAAATAAAAACATTTTAAAGCTTAAAATTTAAAAATATATAGGAATAAAAAAATAAAAATAAAAACTCACACATTAAAAAAGAAAAGAAAAAAAGAAAAAGAAAGAAGTTAAAAAAAGAAAGAAATTATAAAAAATAAAATATAGAAATTAAATTTAAAAAAGAAAAAGAAAATGTTTATTTAAAAAATAATAATAATAATAATAATAATTTTAAAATAAAAAAATTAAATTTAAAGAGATATATTAAATTTTAATAAATTTAAAACTTTAAAATAAAAAAATAAAACATTATTTAAATTAAAAGTAAAAAAATGAAAAATTAATTAAAAATGAAAAATGAAAAATAAAATACAATAAAAATATTAAACTTAAAAAAATATATATTAAAAAAACAAATAAATTTTAAAAAATAAATTAAATTTAAATTATAAAAATAAAATATATATATATATATATATATATATATATATATATATATATATATATATATATATATATATTAAAAATATCTATATTAAATTTTTTAAAAAAAATGTTAATATTAAAATAACAAATTAAATTTAAAAAAGAAAAATATAAAATTTTAATAAATAAATGAATAAACAAATAAATTTTGAAAAAAAATAAAATGTTAAAATAAAAAGTTAAAAAACTTTAAAAATCAATTAAAAATGAAAAATTGAAAAAATAAAATTAAAACATATATATTAAATAAAAAATAAAATAAAAAACAAATTAATTTGAAAATATTAAGTTTAATTTATATATATATATATATATATATATATATATATATATATATATATATATATAATTTTAAATACACAATTTTAATTGAAATAAAAAATATATATAAAAATTTTATGTAATTAAAAAAATAATAAATTTAAAAAAAATATTAAATTCAAATTTAAAAAAAATAAATAAATAAAAATAAAAATTTATTAAATTTTAAAAAATTAAATGAAAAAACTAAACATAAAATTTAATAATTTAAAAAAAATAAAAAAATAAAAATGAATTTTCGCTATATTGTTCACCTCCTCCCTTTTTGGTGGGTTGGAGAGGTGTGCTTCTGTCTCGTTGGCTTCGTGAAATCGGCTCCTCGCTATATTGTTCACCTCCTCCCCTTTTGGTGGGGGGAGGGGTTGGATTTTCGTGTGAAAGGTGGGTTGGTAAATTGAGTTGCTTGTTCGGGTGTGCCTGAAGAGTGGCCTTGGGTCATTTGTAGGGTGGTCGACATTCATATTCCCTCCATCCCCACTCGGTAGCACATGAGCGGTAATGTTGGCCATGCTTGTCCTGGGAGGCATATGTGAAAAGAGTTACCCTTTCGCTCTGTGTTCTCAGAGTTGGATGAGGTCGCTGTGTGTGGCTCCTTGAGACAACTGGTCGGTCGCCTATGTCGCTCTCGTGCCCCTTGCTCGCTCGTTGGCTCCGTCGATGAATTTTTTTTTTAATCAATTAAATTAAAAAAAAATACAAAATTTAGAAAAAAAAAATTAAAAATTAAAAAACAAAAAAACAAAAAAATTAAAACAAATTAAATTTCAAATATAAAAATTAAATTTAAAATTAAAATAAATAAATAAATTATATATATATATATATATATATATATATATATATATATATATATATATATATATATATATATATATATGATCGTGGTGGCGCATGGTGGCGCTACGCCGAGGTGGCGGTGGAGGTGGTCGCCCGGCCAGGTGGGGAGGCATGCGGCCCACGCCGCAGTAACCGACCCTGCGCCGCCACACAGACGGTATTCCGGGAATCGCCCTCCGGCGGCGGGAGGGCAATTCCGGAAATCGCCCTCCCACGGCGGGAGGTCGATTCCGGGAATCGCCCTCTCATCGCGAGAGAGCGATTCTCAGAATCGGCCTCCTGCCTAGGTGGCGGCAGAGGCCGGCTTCTAGGCGGGCGGGGGGCTGCATGCAGCCTCCTCGCCCGCCAAGCGGCCGACCTCAGCCACCACCTAGGTAGGAGGCCGATTGGCGGCGCCACCACGATAATTTTTTTTTTTTTTTTTTTTATTATTATTATTATTTATTTATTTATTTATTTATAATTTAAAATTATTGTTTTTTTAATTCAAAATTTTTATTTTAAATTTAATTTGTTTTATTTATTTATTTATTTATTTTTAATTTAATATTTTAGATTAATTATTTTTTAAAATTTAAAATTTAAAATTTATTTATTAAATTTATTAAATTTTAATTTAATTTAATTTAATTTTTTAATCTTTTAGTTTATTTAGTTTTTCATTTTTACAATGTATAAATTGCTTCATTTAAAAAAAACAGTAAATTTATGGATATTTGTTTTTTAATTATTTACACGTGGTTTTTTTCTTCTTTTTTTTGTTTTTTAATGATAGTTTTTTTTTTTAATTTTATTATTATTTTTTTTTTTTTAATTTTAAAATTTGTATTTTTTTTTCTTATTATTATTATTTTTTAATTTAAATTTTTAAATTTAATTTTTTCTTTTTTGTATTTTATTTTTTTATATAAATTTTAATTTTGTAATTTAAATTATTTTTAAATTTTCTATTAATTTTTTTTTTTAATTATATGGTTTTTTTTAATAATTTAGAAAAAAAATGTTTTTGATGTTTTTTTTTTTTAATTTTTTTGGTTAATTTTTGTTTTTTTTTTCTTTAAATTATGTGTTTTTTTTTCAAATTTTGTCATTTCTTTTGATATAATTTTCGAATATTTTGTTTTTTTTTTTGTTTTTTTTTTTAATTTTTTATTTTTACTAGTTAATTTTGTATTTTTTACATTTTTATTGGTTTTTTTATTGTTTTTATATAATTTTTTTAATCTAAGTTTTGAGTTTTATTACCAACATGAAAATCACCACTCTAAAAAAAAAGGTTGATGCTGCATCAATACGTTTCAAAATTACCATGAAAATCACCGCTCTAAAAAAAAAAAAGTTGATGTTGCATCAATACTTTTCAAAATTGGCATGAAAATCACTAACATTTTAAAACAAATATTCATACTTCATAAATAAAAATATTAGTGTGTCAAAAATGTGCACAAAAAAAAAGGGTGATTCTGCATCACCACTTTTCAAAATCGGGTGCTTTTTATGCTACCAAAAAAAAGTAGGTAACAGTGCGGTTACCTATTTCATCGGTAATAGTGTTTCTACTTCTATGGACTCCTCACTAAGAGATCCAAACCTTTGGGCGAGGGTGACGTTTGAGGATTAGAGTTTAATTGTAATATTGTTTTATAGCTAACCAATAAAATGAACCAAGATCACTATTTCATCACATTTACTTGCAAGTTTCTCACATTTTTTGCTATCTTGATGGTTTAAAGTTTCACATGCAAAACTTATTTCAAGAAGCACTTTGGAAGCCAGCATTTTAATTTCCTAAATTTTGCAATAAGTTTAATTCTATGGTACTTGGAAATTTGTTTACTTTTGAAACTTCATTGCATGTTGTCATTTTAATGGTCATTATGCTTATGGATTATTGATATATCCTGTTTCATTGGCAAGTACCCTTATTTGGTGTTGCAAATTTAATTGCATGTTGTTATCTTGGTCTAACATTTGATCTTTTCTATCATCTCATTTACATTATCCAAAGTAGATTACTAATTGTTTGTATTTTGGCAAGATATTTTCACATGTTTTGATTCACCAATTTATTTATCTTAAAAACATTATTGTATCTTGCATTTATAACATCTTGTGTGAACAGTTTTTTGTTTCACTTTTTAGGATTACTTTTATTTTCCATTTGAAAGCATTTCACTTCATTTAAGCAAATACAATTTCATTTTAAGAGCAATACTCTGAAGGCATTGGTTTTTCATATGTTTCATGCTTATCTTATGTATTAATGGTTATTGCTCATATCATTCTTTTGCTTAAATATTAATAAGTAATATATTTAACTTTAACAATTCTCCTAGAAAACTCACTTCTTTAACTTAGTTTTTCTTTAGGGGCCACCCCCTATAGCTAACTTAGGAGATAGTTTAAAAGAAGAGAGTCGGGATTAGTGTGATAGCCCCTTCTCTGAGTTCCTTGCCACCAACCACACCTTGTGGGGTTAAATTCTTTTCTCACTAACTTGTAAGTAAGTGTAGGCGGCAAGTGTTAATAGGACAATAGGGTATCACCCCTATCTGTCACCCATAGGGTGGAAGATTTTTCTCACCTACCACGGTCTATGTAGACTATACCCCAGTTGGCATCATACCCACAAGTTGGGCTTATTAGGAATACCACTCTCCGTCTGGCTAATAGGTTGAGAGTGTTTGAAGGTGTACAACCCAAGATGATTATGATGCAGATGTTCTACCACATGACTTTTGAGGGTCATTATTGGGAAGATTAGTGGGCAATAGGATGGGTGAGATATTGTTGATCGACATAGGATGGAAGATGTTTGCTCCCCTATGAGATGACTTGGAGTGAGAGTGTCCCACAGGACGTTCCTCATTGTCATTCGATTCCGAGTTGAGACTAAGCTCCCTGATGTGGTTTCAAGCTAAGATGTGCTCCCTGATATTAAGCTCTCTAATGTTTCCCGGGTTGTAGCATTGAGCTCCTCGCTAGCAAATGATTCCAGGTGGTAATAGTGGCTCCCCAATGAATAGAGGGTGGTAGCTTAAGCTCCCCTTCGATGTCAAATTCTTCTTGTTTTAGATTCAAGAATGTTCAACATATGAGTAGAGACAATTAAGAGATAAGTAGGGATAAGAAAAAATGAGCTAAGATGAACATAAATGAGCAATGACAAAATTTGATGACGAGATACTTGAGATAGGATGTGATTTGATGACAAGATACTTGTGATGATTACATTATGCAATTGGAATTTATCCCTAGCTGACGAGTGTTAATTTGGTAGCACAATGACAAATTCTAATCATGGGACTAGAATCCTCTTTTCGAGAGGACCAATTTTGACTATTGAAGCGCTCAATATTTACAATGGAAAATGTATTTTTGAATTAAAGCCCACATGTGCACAAAAAGGACAAGTCAACCCAAAGAAAAATTGGACACCCAATGATGGCTATAACTACAATTCAAGTGACCCTAATTTGGACATCATCATCATGATCATTCTTCTTTCTTTGGGTTTGGCTCGCGTAGGTCTAAGGCTGGATCATGGAGATTGGTTTGTACAGGTATGAGATTGCAAGGTCTGAAGCTCGCACGTGTGTTTAGGGTTTTGATTTCCAATCACAGGGATGACACAGGAAGTTTTCGGTCACAAACGCATGTACACATGCCCATGCGTGCAGTTGGAGGGCTTCAGCCACATGCACATCACTCTCTACGTGCTGTTGGGACCTAGGGTTTGAGTTTTATAGTTGACCAAAATTTTCATTAGTTGACTACAGAGTTCGGAAGTTGACTTACAGACAGTGACAATTGACTACGGGCTTTTGAATCAGGGTTTTGATTATTAGCATTGTTGGGTTCATCTCATGGATGTTGTTTAGTTGATTTTACTGGATAAGATTATAGTTGAACATATGGATCATTGTACTCTCTTTTGTTGAATCATTCAATGACAATCTAATAAGAAGAAGAATTTGAAAAGGTTTTTCCCTTAGTGGGTTTTGCCCCGATCTTCGACCAATTATACTGTCTCTATGTGTGAATGTTTTTTTTTTCTATTATTCCTTTATGCTCCGCTGCATTGATGACGATATTGTTATTTCTATATAATTTCATATGTTGTTGAATAATGTTGAGTTGTGGGGTGAATTCTATATGAAAATGATGAAATGAAATTATCTAAAGCAAAGAAAAATGTAGCATAAGAAAATTTAACATGGTATCAAAGTTGGGCTGAA
Organism: Pinus albicaulis; assembly: GCA_034641835.2. Classification (NCBI taxonomy): domain Eukaryota; kingdom Viridiplantae; phylum Streptophyta; class Pinopsida; order Pinales; family Pinaceae; genus Pinus; species Pinus albicaulis. The sequence goes on along the minus strand of CM076574.1, from coordinate 462,794,476 downwards.
AAAAATCATTGAAGATCACCCCTACGAAGACACTATTGATGGAATCAAGAGAATATGCAGGAAACCTAAAAATAAGGCTAGGGTTTGAAGGAAACCTTAAGAAATTTGTGAATTAGGGTTTTATGGATATTATAAGGTTATGGTTTGGAAGAAACCATCGATTATGACAAATATTTGAGATATGCAATCTAGAAACCCTAGCATGATCAATGTGAAGATGTTGCAACACTTGTGACAAGTTTGATGTAGCACTAGATGGTATAGTCTCAATTAGGCTTAGTTGCTAATGAAGTTGGTTGAAATATAATATGAACTCTTGAAGGCTATTTCAAGAGGTAGATGATCACCTATCATTGAAGATAAGTACCTATTCAATTTATGTTACTTATTTGTGACTTTACTCTTGTTTAGATTTATTGATTTGATTATTGCTTTTTGTATATTTGAATATGTGAATACTTCTAACCTCTATGCAGGATGTGATATGTGGATCCTTCTTGGGGATCATCCGAGGTGCAAGAAAAGAGAACTAGTGCAAGAAGAACAGAGTTGGTGATAGAAAAAGAAAGAAGTACTTGAGGACCCAGAAATTACAATATGTAAGTGCTACAACTTCCCATGTCAAATAAGTGATACAAAGTGCAAAGGTATCTGAATGTTACAAGATATGTATAGCATATTGTTTCAGCTACAACATTGGATGGAAAGGTGATCCCTAAAGTATGATGGGAATATCACCTTCATGAATTACTCATATATGCATATGAAAGTAAGTTTGGTTTATGGTACATGTAATATATTAGTGCAATTGATATTTTTCAAGTATCTTACATTTTATACATGATGGATTTCTTGATTTTATGAAGCAAGCTAGATACATTGTTTTTTACATATGGTGACTTGATACTATTGTTAATGCGCGTGATAAGCATGGTAACCTTAATGATAAAAGTGTAACAATAATATTGATATTTAGGATCTTCTTGTTGACCTTGGTTAGGTTTTGATAAGTTTAGTAATTATGAAAAATGGTAAAATTGGATGCCATGTCTGGATGGTTGGATAATATAATAAAGAAATGATGTAGTGGTTATGATTCTTGAAGTTTGATGATACATTTTTCACCTGCCCTAATTATATAACACTAACCCTTGATAAAGTTTGATGTCATAAAGTAGTTGATGCTGATATATTATGACTGTGATGCATATATGACATAAATTGATTTCATGATCTAATAATTTTTCTGATGCATGACAACATTATGATAGACGGGTTGATGTCTTGAATGGTGATGAATAAAGAGTGATTCCCATTAAGAGGGAGAAACTCTCCATGAGATCTCTACACCTATTATTAATTGCAAGAAATGGATAGAAGGCACTTGACTATTAAAGGAAGGATTCTGGACATGGATAACCATCTGATATTGTTAAAAAGGTTTTGGAAATTTCTGATTTGAGCAGAGAAAGTTTCTCCTAGTCCAAGCCTCAACCGCTATGAGAAAGGCTTAAGGGTGCAGTTATGCCTCTCAGCCACATGGAAGATGGTTGAACCTGCAAAGCTAAAATTCTATGAGACCAGGGGTGCACCAGGAGTATAACAAACCTACAGACATGGAGCGGGATGTTGGAAATATTGTCATTGATGGCAAAGGAGGCAGCACTCAGGCAAAGGCGGCAGCACTCAGGCAAAAGAGGCAGCGCTGTAGCAAAGGAAGGCAAAAGAGGCACAGCGAAAGCAATAGAGGCAGCAAGAAGAAAGTCAAAATGTAACAGTCATAGAAGCACAGTGAAGAACCGTTATCGGAAGATAGAGACAGAGGCAGAGTGACAAAAGTAGAGACAGAGGCAGAGAGCAGTTACAAAATTCCGGGAATTGCACTCTCCAACCGGCGGAGCAGAGGCAGAGACAGAGGCAGAGAGCAGTTACAAAATTCCGGGAATCGCTTCACTCCAGCGGCATATAATACAGAACCATATTCCGGGAATCGCACTCTCCAACCGGCGGAGCACATATAACATATACAAACATTATTCCGGGAATCGCACACTCCAACCGGCGTTATACAACACAAATATTATTCCGGGAATCGTCTACTCCGATGGAGGATACATATAAATGCCGCACATTACGTATGTTGCAGAGGTCCAAGGCATACATATTATGTTATATAAGCGGAGTGCATAAAACAAAGTTTTATAAGGTGGGACCCCTCCCCAATCGCAATCGGAGAAAAGGTTCAATCGGCGGAGTTTTGGTATGTGCTCCGATCAAAAGCCGGACCCGATCCTGTTATAAGCAGGAGTTAATAGATGCTAATCGCATCCGAGTTCCCAATCGCATGTCTTTTGTAAAACACTGCGATTGAAATGGCGGACCCGATCCAGTTATAAGCAGGAGTTAATAGATGCAAATCGCATCCGTGTTCTGATCGCAATCGGAACTTTTCTATTATGCGCCCCGATTGCATTTGTTTGAAGTTCCGGACCCGATGGGTGTATAAACGGTGGTTAATACATATTTGAGTTACGGTCCCCCGATTGCATTTGTTTGAAGTTCCGGACCCGATGGGTGTATAAACGGTGGTTAATACATATTTGAGTTACGGTCAAATCGCATCGGCACTGGTCAATCAGAACTTTTCTATGATGCGCCCCGATTGCATTTGTTTGAAGTTCCGGACCCGATTGGTATATAAACTACGACTCATATACAACTTGAGTTCCAGGTCTAATCGTATTGGCAGCCAATCCTTATGGACGTCGGGTTATTTGCAAATAAATTGTATATATTATATATGTTGAATAACGTTTGAATATGATCCGGGGGCATAACACATATGATATATAATGGTTATTGAGTTATATATATAACACGGTTGCGATAAGCCGCGTGGTCGCTAGACCCACGGACCTTAGCTTTACGGGAGGGCGATTATTAACGCTTGTGATATATGTATGTTCTAGCCTGCGAAACCTGCCACATCAACAAGACACTAATGGCATAAAAGGGATTGGAATTCCTCCAGATTTACAGTCAGCGGATATAAAAGGCACATTTACACATATGCAGCAGTTACACCACAACAGAGGACAGAAGAGCAAACAGATCCGAAAGAAGATAAAACACAGTCACAAAAAAGACAAATACAGCCAAAGAAAAGACAAATGCGTACCAATTCAAAAGACTAAATGAGTTGAGCTGGAGTTCTCATTTAAATTTGAATGTAAATGTTTTATTTAAATTTTTATTGTTTGTGATGCATTGGCAAGTCTCCGAGAGAAAACAAACTCCCACTGTAATGTTAAAATTGACACCTACGGTTATAATTTCTGAGTAAGCTGATAAAAGGAGTGAGAAGGCAGAAGGCAAAGAGACATGACTTTCCATTTCAAATTCCAAGCAGAATACAAACAGTCATGTGAGGAAATCTATAAATAATATCATCTTGATATGCGAGAGAGAGTTTTTTAAATGAAAGTAAGTCCCGAGAGAAAGCGAGAATATGAAGGTAAGACGGGGAAGATTAAGAAAAGCAGAACGAGGAATGGAGAGGCTACGAGAGCGGGGCTGATATACGAGTAAAGTCGGCAAACTTTCGGTTTTGATAAATTGAGGAAGTTGGAGCTTCCCTATCGAGTTAACGACTTGATGATCGTCGATTATGGCGGCGAGTTGGAGCCTCTGTGGGTTAAGTCTGCTGTGAAAGATTGGTGCTTCCTTCTGAAATTGTAGGAATACGAGGTGGGGAAGTAGGAGCCTCACATGGTTCAGTGCTGTTGAGAAAGAAACGGTGGTGAGAGGGGTTAGACTTGCCTTTGCATCACAACAATAATAAGATGGTTTCTCCTTTAAAGGTTTCATATATACGGTGTCTCATTGCATGATATTTATGTATTGATCTGATATGTATCATTTGCTTAATACCTGCTGCTCTCAAATTAAGTGTACTGCTCTATTAAACTAATACTTTAAGATTAAATTCTAAGATTACTCTCACATCAAATAGAGTTTGAAATGAAGGTGTAAATAAGTTTATTGAAAAGTTTAAAAGATCAGGAATGTATTAAACTGATTCACCCCCCCCCCCCTCTCAGTTTAATTAGAGATTCAACAATTGGTATCAGAGCAGGTTCCTTTGTACAAGTCTAACAACTGAAAGGAGATCCTAGGTTCCCAAGATCGCTAGTAAAGAAGGATGCTCAACCAATAAAGCCCCTTTCTTCACTGGTGAAAATTATGCTTTCTGGAAAATCAGAATGAAGACATACATAATGTCTCTAAGAGTAGAAGTCTGGGCTGCTGTGCAATTAGGATATGCCTCGAAGTCAACTGATACAGAGAAAGAAGCTAAAGAAAGCTTTGTAGCTAATGCAAAAGCCATGAATGCCATCCTGAATGGATTATGTGAAGCAGAGTTTATTAAAGTAATGCACAAAGACACTGCCAAGAAAATATGGGATACTCTTGAAGGCATACATGAGGGAGACCAGAAAGTAAAAACTGCCAAACTTCAAGTATATAGAGCCTAGTTTGAAAACTTAAAAATGAATGATGATGAAGATGTTGGCAGCTTCTTCTTAAAAGTTGCAGAAATTGTTAACAATATGAAAGCTCTTGGAGAAACCATACCGGAAAGTATAGTTGTGCAAAAGATTCTAAGATCACTCCCACCCAGATTTAATCCCAAGGTATCTGCAATAGAAGAGACAGCGGATTGGGAGACTTTGACCATGAACCGGATACTTGGAAATCTAACAGCCTATGAAATGAGGCTCCCACAGAAGAAGCCAAGTACAAGGGAAGTAGCATTCAAAACAGAAAAGAAGAAAGAAGAAAAGGAAGAAATATGCTCTTGCTCTGATGAAGAAGAGGCTAAATTTGTCAAGAAATTGGATAGAGGCTCAGGTAGATACAAAGGTAAACTTCCCTTCAAATGCTTTAGCTGTGGAAGAGTTGGACATTATGCTGCTAAATGTCCTCACAAGAAAGTAAGAAATCAAGCTCAAGAATCAGAGAAAGACACATCAAAGAACTGGCAGAAAGGAAAGAAATTCAGCAGAAAATCCTTCTATGCTCAGCAAGACAGCAGTGCATCTGAAGACTCAGATGAACCCTCAAGTGAAGAAGGAACCTCCGAATTTTTATTGATGGCCATAGAAGATCTTGAGGGACTCCTACTAGAAGATGAAGAAGAAGAAGGGGAAGTAGACCTTGAGGGGGAGCTAAGAAGTGCTCTGGAGGATATTGACAGACTCAAACTAAAGTACGAGAAAACAAAAGAGAATTCTCCTAAAAATGTGTGTGAAAGAACAAAATTGAGAAGTCCTCATGTAGGCAAAGTAAGCTTGAAGAAACCAAAGAAGATAGAAGATATGTTACTTTAACAAATCAAAAGTAAATCTGAGAACAGAAGAAAATTTGAAGAAGAAATTCTGTGTCTGAGAAAGAAATTAGAAAATGCTCAACAGAAAGTTTCTATATACCCTTCTCAAACAATAAGCTCTATTAAGTTGAATGAAATTTTGGTTGCTCAAAGATCCCCTATGATAAAAACTGGAATAGGCTACGAAGGAGAATCAAGTAAAGGAAAAGAAAAGGTTGACAGAGAGATTAATTTTGTAAAAGCAAAGAAGGATGAGGAAGTAGCTCAAATAATTCCTACAAAAGAAGAAATCTGCAATAAGAGAGACAGAGAGCAGAAGAAACCTCTAGTAACAAAGAATATAATGAATACTAAGATGGCAGAAAAATAATCATATGCCCCTAAGTATATCAAATTTGGAAGTCATCAGAGGAAATTCTTCCCTCCTATGAAGAATGCCACCTGCTATGTCTGCCACAAGCCAGGACACATTGCTGCATATTGTTATGCAAGAAAGAGTAATTCAGACCTGCAAAAGATGCAAACAGTGAAGAGGCTATCTCAAACAAACAAATGGAGAAAACAACCTTACATCAGGTATGCAAATAATTTCTATGGTTATTGTTTTTATTGTAACGAATTTGGCCATAAAATTATTGAATGTAGAAAGTATAGACAAAGACTGATGTTCAATACCTCAAGGAGGTTTATGAGTCAAAGCAATTTTGTTCATGCTCACAATTATGCAAAAACTATAATCAAATGTTCAAAAGGGGGCCTCCAGTGGATAAAGAAGGTGAATAACTGCGACCTGGCTCTAACTGCTCAAGATCTGAAAATCCAGTGGTACTTGGACAGTGGCTGCTCCAAACACATGACTGGAGACAGAAGCAAGTTTATAACTCTTGATGAAAATAAATCTGGCAATGATAAATCAGGAAATATCAAGGGAAAAGGCTCAGTCAGCATATACAATGGCAGAGAAAAATCCCAAGAGGTACTATTTGTGGATGGACTGAAAGCAAATTTACTGAGTGTCAGTCAGATGTGTGACAAAGGCTGTGAAGTTCTTTTTAGAGCACAAGATTGTGTAGTCAGGTCAAGCACAACAGGAAAGACTCTTCTCAAAGGTGTTCGAACAGAGAACAATGTATACATAGTGAAAGAGGAAGATGAAGCCTGCCATCTTAGCAAACTTGAGGAGTCATGGTTGGGGCATAGGAGATTGGGACATCTCAGCTTTGACCATATCATCAAATTGAGCAAGAAGAAAGCTGTCAAAGACATGCCAGAAATAAAAAGGCCTTCAAGTACTACATGCAAATCTTGTCAATTGGGGAAACAGACTCGCACATCCTTTAAATCTAAAGAAGAGTTATCAACAAGAAGACCACTGCAGCTTGTGCACATGGACCTGTGTGGACCTGCTAGAACTAGAACACCAAGTGGAGAATCCTATTTCATGCTGATAATAGATGAATTTTCCAGAATGACATGGGTTGCCTTTCTCAAAAATAAATCAGAAGCATTGGAAAAATTTAAGATATTCAGAGCATTAGCAGAAAATCAAACTGGATACAAGCTGAAATGTATCAGATCAGATCGAGGAGGAGAATTCACAGATTATGACTTTGCAGACCTATGTAATGAACATGGAATAAAGCAACAATTTACTATTGCAGGGACACCTCAGCAGAATGGAGTAGCAGAGAGACAAAACAAGTCTGTACAACAAATAGCAAGAGCTATGATGCAAGAGAATAATATTTCTCAAACCTTCTGGGCAGAAGCAGTACACACAGCAGTACATATCCTTAATAAAGCTCACTTAAGGCCAAGCAGTGACAAGACTCCATATGAACTATGGCAGGGAAAGCCAGCTTCAATAAAACATTTCAGAGTCTTTGGTAGCAAGTGTTACATAAAGAATAATGATGAAAACCTTGGGAAATTTGATGCAAGAGCAGATGAAGGGATTTTTCTAGGATATGCTTCCAAAAGTAAAGGATACAAATGCTACAACAAGACTCTTCAGAAAATAGTTGAAAGTATTGATGTGAGATTTGATGAAGAATTTCCAAACAATACAAGAAATACAGATTGCTGTAGTCCATCAGTTAATCATGAAGAAGAAGACCGGAATGATGAAGAAACTAGCAAGACAATAGAAGATGTAGAGCTGAGCTCAAAAACCCCCTCAAGATACACTCAGAAGAATCATCCTGAAGATCAGATCATAGGAGACAAGAAAGCAAGAGTCCAGACAAGAAGGCAGCTAACAGAACAAACAGAAGAAGTATACATATCCATGTTATCACAAATAGAGCCAAAGAAATTTGAAGAAGCCAGCAAGGACAAGTATTGGATAAAAGCAATGAATGAAGAATTGGACCAAATTGAGAAGAACAATACCTGGGAACTAGTTCCTAGACCTATTGAGAAAAATATCATTGGTTAAAAATGGGTACTCAAAAACAAAATGAATGAGCAAGGACAAGTAATCAGGAATAAAGCAAGGCTGGTCTGCAAAGGATACTCACAAATAGAAGGACTTTATTATGATGAAACATTTGCCCCTGTAGCTAGAATGGAAGCTATCAGAATGTTCCTGGCATTTGCATGCTATCAAGACTTCAAGGTATATCAAATGGATGTAAAGTCTGCTTTTATTAATGGAGATCTAGAAGAAGAAGTGTACATGGAACAACCAAAAGGCTTCTCATTGACAGACAAAGAAGACTATGTGTGCAGACTGAAGAAGGCCCTATATGGACTGAAATAGGCTCCTCGTGCTTGGTACTCAAGACTGGACAAATATTTGCAAAAACAGGGTTTTAAGAGAGGTGGAGTAGACAGCAATCTATACATAAAAGCGCATGAAAATGAACTCCTAATTGTTGTTGTATATGTTTATGACATTATGTTTGGAAGCAACAAAGATGAACTAGCAAAAGGGTTTGCTGATGAGATGAAAACAGAGTTTGAAATGTCTATGATTGGAGAACTCAGTTTCTACTTGGGAATGCAAATTCAGCAAAAGAACACAGGCACATTCATTTCTCAAGAAAAATACTTAAAAGAAATGCTGAAAAAATTCAAAATGGAGGACTGCAAACCAATGACAACCCCCATGATCACGGGATGCAAGCTGTGTGTTGATGATAGGTCTGCAGATGTAGATCAAAAACTCTACAGATCCATGATAGGAAGCCTGCTGTACTTGACAGCCTCAAGACCAGACATCATGCTAGCAGTAGGACTAGTGGAAAGATATCAAGCAACACCAAAACAAAACCATCTGCTGGTAGTAAAAAGAATACTCAGATATCTACAAGGAACTGCACAATATGGGCTTTGGTATCCTAAAGGCAAAAGCTTCACCTTGACAGCATACACAGATGCAGATTGGGCCAGCTGTGTGGATGATAGGAAGAGTACAAGTGGAGGTGCATTCTATCTAGGAGAAAGTCTGGTGGCATGGCTAAGCAAGAAACAAACATCCATCTCTCTGTCTACAGCTGAAGCAGAATATATAGCAGCAGCAGCATGTTGCACACAGGTCATGTGGATGAAGCAGACACTTCAAGACATGAAGGTAAGCATTAATGAACCTATCTCAATCAAATGTGATAATACAAGTGCTATAAGTATATCTAAAAATCCTGTGCTTCATTCAAAAACTAAACATATACCAATCAAGTATCATTTTCTGCGAGAACAAGTGGCTCAGAAGATAGTTAAACTGGACTATGTATCAACGAAAGAACAGATAGTAGATATATTTACCAAACCACTTTCCAGAGAACCATTCAAATACTTGAGAGACAAAATAGGGATAGTATCTGTAGATACTATTCTCTAATATGAAGAGAAAGTACAGTCTCAGGGGGAGAACAAAACGAAGATATCATTCCAGGGGGAGAACAACCAGCAAGATAAGCATAAAACAAGTCCACAGGATCAACATTATCAATATTATCAGCATTCAGAAGCAACAAGAACCTTTCAATCGTAAAATGCATCATCTCTGTCTGCAATCTAGCACATATTACAGGCACTACAAATGAAACACAGCATAGTCCAATTTCAGCGGAAGAGGACCTAAACGTAACTCAGAGAAAGGAAATACAACGACAGAACCCATACGGAGGGATGATGAGTCATCCTTTGCCATTGTTGTCAAAGGGGGAGGAAGAACAAATAGCAAACAGAAAGAGAAAGAAACAAGAGAAAGAGAAAGAAAACAGAGAAAGTGGATTGCCATCAATGCCAAAGGGGGAGACTGTTGGAAATATTGTCATTGATGGCAAAGGAGGCAGCACTCAGGAAAAAGAGGCAGTGTTGTAGCAAAGGAAGGCAAAAGAGGCACAGCGAAAGTAATAGAGGCAGCAAGAAGAAAGTCAAAATGTAACAGTCATAGAAGCACAGTGAAGAACCATTATCGGAAGATAGAGACAGAGGCAGAGTGACAGAAGCAGAGACAGAGGTAGAGAGCAGTTACAAAATTCCGGGAATCGCACTCTCCAACCGGCGGAGCAGAGGGAAAGACAGAGGCAGAGAGCAGTTACAAAATTCTAGGAATCACTTCACTCCAGCGACATATAATACAGAACCATATTCTGGGAATCGCACTCTCCAACTGGCGGAGCACATATAACAACACAAATATTATTCTGGGAATCGTCTACTCTGATGGAGGATACATATAAATGCCGCACATTACGTATGTTGCAGAGGTCCAAGGCATACATATTGTGTTATATAAGCGGAGTGCATAAAACAAAGTTTTATAAGGTGGGACCCCTCCCTAATCGCAATCGGAGAAAAGGTTCAATCGGCGGAGTTTTGGTATGTGCTCTGATCAAAAGCTGGACCCGATCGAGTTATATACCACAATTAATTGCTAATCGCATCCGAGTTCCCAATCGCATGTCTTTTGTAAAACACTGCAATTTAAATGGCGGACCCGATCCGGTTATAAGCAGGAGTTAATAGATGCAAATCGCATCCATGTTCTGATCGCAATCGGAACTTTTCTATTATGCGCCCCGATTGCATTTGTTTGAAGTTCCGGACCCGATGGGTGTATAAACGGTGGTTAATACATGTTTTGAATTTGATCCCCTGTCATACAAGTGGTGTGCGTTGGAGAATATAAAGTTGCGATTGCGTTAAATCCGGACCCGATTGGTATATAAACTCGACTCCTTATACAACAGGTTCAGAGTCCTGTCATTGGCAGCCAATCCTTATGGACGTCGGGTTATTTGCAAATAAATTGTATATATTATATATGTTGAATAATGTTTGAATATGATCCGGGGGCACAACACATATGATATATAATGGTTATTGAGTTATATATATAACAGATTCCCGGTAACCCATACGATTATTAACGCTTGTGATATGTATGTTCCGGCACATGAACACCCATCAACAGACTGCTAATGGCATAAAAGGATTGGAATTCCTCGATTCTGATCGACGGATATAAAGGCATTTACACATATGCGGCGGGTTACACACCGAAAGTGAGAGAAACCTTGAATCCGAAGAAGGTAAAAACACGAGTCACGGAAAAGACAAAGACGACCAAAGAAAAAGACAAATCGTACCAATTCAAGACCAAATGGGGTACTGGAGTTCTCATTTAAATTTGAATATAAATGTTTTATTTAAATTTTTATTGTTTGTGATGCATTGGCAAGTCTCCGAGAGAAAACAAACTCCCACTGTAATGTTAAAATTGACACCTACAGTTATAATTTCTGAGTAAGCTGATAAAAGGAGTGAGAAGGCAGAAGGCAAAGAGACATGACTTTCCATTTCAAATTCCAAGCAGAATACAAACAGTCATGTGAAGAAATCTATAAATAATATCATCTTGATATTCAAAAAAATAAAAAATAAAGAGGAGAGAGTAAATCAAGAGAAGGCAGAATATAGAAGAATAAGACAGAGAAGATTAATAAAAGCAGAACAGAAGGAGAAGCTACAGAACAGGGCTGATATCTGAGGTAAATCAACAAACTTTCAGTTTGATAAATTGAGGAAGTTGGAGCTTCCCTATCAAGTTGCAGCTTGATAGTCGTCAGTTGTAGCTGACTGAGGTTGGAGCCTCCTGTAGGTTGGTTCCTGCAGAAAACTGAAGGGATTTGGTGCTTCCTTGCAAGTTGTAGCTTGCAGAATTGAGGTAGGAGCCTCCTGTAGGTTGGTGCCTACAGAAAAACAATGGTGAGAGGGAGTTGGAGCTTGCCTTTGCATCACAACAATAATAAGATGTGGTTTTCTCCCTTTATGGGTTTCCACTTATATCTGGTGTCTCTGTGCATGATATTTATGTATTGATCTGATATGTATCATTTGCTTAATACCTGTTGCTCTCAAATTAAGTCTACTTCTCTATTAAACTAATACTTTCAGATTACATTCTAAGATTACTCTCACATCAAATAGAGTTTGAAATGAAGGTGTAAATAAGTTTATTGAAAAGTTTAAAAGATCAGGAATGTATTAAAATAATTCACCCCCCCCCCCTCTCAGTTTAATTAGAGATTCAACACGGGAGACTGAAATATGCACATCAGTATGTTGTTTTCCTAGACTTGATCATTTAAGCTAGTATTTGGTAACAGATGCAAGGACTTGGCAAGATTTGGCTTATTGGCTTGAATTAGTATATATGAGCAATTTGGCTTGGATAATTGATGATGCCTTAGAAATTTGACATGATGCTTGATAGTTCATATATATGTTTTGGCATATGGATTGACTGAATTCACAGTAATAACAAGTTAGAGTTTTGATCAAGATTTGGTACTCAATTGAAATTTGCCTTGATATGACAATGCTATGACTTATTTAACTTGGTGGGCTAAGTGACTCTCAACATTTAGAATTGATTTTGTATTGGTACCTTTGGCATTTGGCACATTAATTGAAGTAAAAATAGTTGTAATTCAGTTTGTGGTGATCTCACAATGAATGGATGAAACTTATATGAGTTATCATTGGTGTATCCATTTGCATCGAGTGACAGAAATGATTTATATTATGATCATGAGGATGGATTGATAAATTTTGGCTGGATATTTCTTGGTAAATAACAGTTCTTGACATGACAATAAATAAGGTTGTAGCTTGGTATTTGGATGTGAGCTCTACCTAACACCTGGTCCGAAGAGTGTCACAGTGATATTGGCAGAAAATTTTATGGCTTTGATATTAGTTTTGATTTGGCATCCAGGGCTTGATTAGCTGACTTAGTTGATTTGATTGCACATTATTGATTTTTGTGAGGCTGAGTATATTGGTTTAATTAGTATAATGTTTGCATATAACATTGTATGGTTTGAAGCAAGCTTCCTGATCGTGGTATGTTCGCATTGACAGTTACTTGGTGAATCCAAGAAGATATGTCGATTCAAACATCTACTTCAAAGTCGTCCAAGGTATGCCTTTGATTTTGGTTTTATATGTTTATGGTCTATTCTTGATAGGAAATGAGCCTCTGATTATCAAAGTAAGAGGGAGTTGACCTCTGGAGTTCAAAATGAAGAATCTTGGCATGATGAATTATTTTCTAAAGTTTGGAAAAGAAAATATATATCGTGAAGCTATTGAATAATTTTTGGAAAGTGGAAATGCAAATCCCTGGACACTTCGATTGAATTTCAAGAAGTTACGCAAAAGATATTGCTAAACCTGACTTGGCAACCAACAGTTGGTTAAGGCTTTGATGTTCCTTGTGAACACCCATCTAGACATATGTTTTGCAGAGAACAACCTGAGTCAATTCATGATTGAGTTGTTTCATACACATTGGGTTGTTTCCACACACACTCAAATATAATAGCATGGGATGATCAATCTTGGTCTGAGATATACTACAGGAGATGTACAACTGTATGGATGCAAAAATGATGACAAAAAGAGAACATTTGGGTGCTACTTTAGCTTGGGATATTCCATGACATTTTCATGAGCAGGAAATAGGAGTTTGTAGTTTTAAGAGCGTCCAAGGTTGAGTATATTGTTGCTAGCATAGCTAGTTGTAGGGAAGTTTGGTAAGGAAGCTCTTTGGAGAGATTTTTGAGCATGTTCTAGATATGACAGTGATACATTGCGACAATAAAAGTGGGATCCCGTTGGAAGAAAATCCTGTACATTGATGGGACAGAGATATCTCCTTGGCAATGTTGTTGTATGAGACAATATTAGGCTTGTGGTTGCTACCTCCGTGAGAGGGAGGATGAATAAGGTATCCTTTTATGTCATGTATTTGTTCTAATATAATATTTGATTTGATGTCGTGCATGAACATGAAAACAAAGGATTATAACTCTAGGTAATGTATGAGGCATTATGATTGAAATTTTTAGTAAGCAAGTAACATATATGAACACGTTGATATGTTTTTGATCTATAGAGAGTAAAGGACACTAAGCCTACTCTTCCCCCATGTTTGAGCTCCCAAGGTGTGGAATTGAGATGGAGAGCTCCTAGGGTTGAGGGATATTTGGACAATAGGGTATCACCCCTATTTGTTACCCATAGGGTGGAAGATGTTGCTCCCCTATCTTGGTCTATGCAACTTATACCCTAGATGGCATCATACCCACAAGTTGGGCTTGTTGGGAATATCGCTCCCCGTCTAGCCAATGGGTTGAGAGAGTGCTTGAAGGTGTACAACCCAAGCTGATTATGATGCAAGTGTTCTACCACATGACTCTTGAGGGTCATTGCTGGGAAGATTAGTGGGAAATATGATAGATGAGATATTGTTGATCGACTTGGGGTGGAAGATGTTTGCTCCCCTATGAGATGACTTGGGGTGAGAGTGTCCAATAGGAACTTCCTCATTGCCATTGGATTTCGGGTTGAGACTGAGCTCCCCGATATGGTTTCAAGTTGAGATGTGCTCCTTGATATTAAGCTCTCTGATGTTTCCGAGATTGTAGCATTGAGCTCCCCGCTAGCAGATGATTCCAGGTGGTAGTAGTGGATCCCCAATAAATAGAGGGTGGTAGCTTAAGCTCCCCTCCGATGTCAAATTATTTTTCTTTTAGATTCGAAAATGTTCAACATATGAGCATAGACAATCAAGAGATAAGCAGGGATAAGCATAAATGAGCTAAGATGAGCTAAGATGAGCATAGATGATCATTGACGACATTTGATGACGAGATACTTGAGATAGGATATGATTTGATGACAAGATATTTGCGATGATTACGTGATGTAGTTGGAATTTATCCCTAGCTGAGGAGTGTTAATTTGGTAGCTTAGTGACGAATTCCAATCATGGGACTAGATTTCTCTTTTTGATAAGACCAATTTTGACTATTGAAGCGCTCAATTTGGGCAAGGGAAAATGTATTTTTGAATTAAAGCCCACATGTGCACAAAAAGGAGAGGTCGGCCCAAAGAGAAATTGGACACCCAAGGATGGCTATAAATACAAGTCAAGTGACCCTCATTTGGACATCATCATCATGATCATTCTTCTTTCTTTGGGTTTGGCTGGCACACGTTTGAGGTTGGATCGTGGAGATTGGTTTGTATAGGTCCGAGATTGCAGGGTTCAAAGCTTGTATGTGTGTTTAGGGTTTTGATTTCCAGCCACAGGGATGACACGAACAATTTTCAGACACAACCGCAGGCACACATGCTCATGCGTGCAGTTGGAGGGTTTCAACCACATGCACATCACTCTTTGCAAGTTGTTGGGACCTAGGGTTTGAGTATTATAGTTGACCAAAGATTTCATCAGTTGACTGCAAAGTTCAGTAGTTGACCGCAAATAGGAACAATTGACCGTAGGCTTCTGAATCAGGGTTTTGATTATTAGCATTGTTGGGTTCATCTCATGGATGTTGTTTAGTTGATTTTGCTGGATAGGATTATGGTTGAAGATATGAATCATTTTACTCTCTTTTGTTGAATCATTCAATGGCAATCAAATAAGAATAATTTGAAAGGGTTTTCCCCTGTAGTGGGTTTTTCCCTAGTCTCCGAAAAATTTGGGTGTCTCTATGTGTGAATGCTTTTCTTCTATTGTACCTTTATGTTCTGTTGCATTGATGATGATATTGTTCTTTATATATAATTGATTATGTTGTTGAATAATGTGGTAAATCTGAATAATGTTATGAGTTTTGGGGTGAATTCAATATGGAAATGATGAAATGCAATTATCTAAAGCAAAGCACAATATAGCCCCAAGAAAATTTAACATCGATGACCAAGTTCCCATGGCTCTCTGCAAGTGAAGTAGAGTTTATTTCTTCTCATGTTGTCTCGAGTTTATTCATCCAACCGATCCTTCTTAGATCATCTTTCAAGATGTCTTCTTATCCTTGTCTTTGAGTGGGATTTGGGGTATGGGTGGAATCTTCACTTTTGGTGTTGCACCTTCCATATCTTGAGCCTTGGTGATGGCTTCCTGTGGGGTCATGAGTTTGAAAGCCTTGACCCAAACATGTAAAGCTTTTGCTAACCCTTCCGTGAAAAGCATAATTAATATTTGTTCGGATATGTCCATCACCATGACCACTATCTGTTCAAACTCTATGATGTAATCCTCTGGTGTTTTAGTCTGTTTGAGTTGTACAAACTCTGTAAAATGTATATCAGGTTCCTTCTGATTAAAACATTATATCAACGTTTTGGTGAAGTCCACATAAGAGGTTATGATACGAGTGTCCCAAGGCGACCAGTCATTCCATGGTACCACCATTCATGTACCTCCCCTTCCAAGTGTAATGTGGAAATTTGAATAAAGTCTCCTTCCCGCATGGGATTAATTCAAAAATAGGTTTACAACTTCCGAACCCAAGCCCTTGTTGAGCATTTAGATGATCCATCAAAAGAGGGAATGGGTGGCTTTCCTGCTTTGTGCATTAGATCTTGATTTTGCAGTGCCTTGGGCTTTTTCCTGTACTTAATGTTTTCGTATTCATTGAACATCATATGTGCTCAAACATCTTCCTCCAATTCTGCATATTCTCAGAAATATTCTGTAAATTCATTTTGTTCTGTTGCACCTTGGTTTGTTGTGACTTGATTGTTTAAAAATTGAGCTATTAAGGGCTTCTAGTTCGTAATACTAGTTGCTCCATTGTTTTCTTGTGCAAAAGTATTGAAAAGCCAAGATTATGGTTGTTACATCCTTGAATACCAATCATGTTACCAACATTCAAACCGTTGTTACCTAGATTGTTTATGGCCTGGAAAATGAGCTGCATCATTTTTTGTTGTCCTTACATTAGGACATTGGTCATTTGCTAGTGCCCTTGGATTAACACGCTCAATAGGGCATCGAGATCTTGTTATCCTTGTCCTCTCATTTCGTCCATAGCGGTATTGTGGGTAACCCCATTTTTTCTGACTATAACATTACTTGTATCTTCTAGAAGAATACAAGGCTCATGCACTCAGAAGCTGGTAGGATGCACAACTCTAATACCATTGTAATGTCATAAAGTAATTTTAGCCCTTAGGGTTCTATGTTTGGCTCAGGTTTCCAATCAATACAATAACAATGCACATTCATTTATTTAGCAGTAGGCATCGTTGAGTAACATTAAGATCTTCAACCACAAGTAATATGGATCAACAAATTGAATTGACTAAGGCTAAAAGCGCATTGTGTAGTTCTGATAGTGATTCCAAGTCTTTACTCTACTCTTCCCTCAATGGTATTTGATAGTATTTGAAAATGAAAACTCTATTTCTTCTTTAGAAATTCCAATGCAAATATATTTTTAAGATTTTTTTGTGTTTTGTTATATGTGTAGACTAGGGCACACATGCAAGTCTTGAAAAATATTTTTTGTTAATCAAAGATGGCAGACTAACAAAGCCTAATACTAATTTAAATTAAATTTTTGATCTTGTTGTTGTAAGAAAGTAAGAAAGAGAATGTATATATCATATTATATACCTTTTTCATTTTTTGTCTTTTAATTTGTAATACAGATATATTTATGCATTTTTTTTTACTACATAAAAAAACCAAAAGATTCGTTAAGAATTAAATTAAAAAGAACTTCACTTGATATTATAAGTATCAAATGTGATGCAAGAGAATCCTGCTCAAATGTCATTGGTTATTTGGGAGATTTAGGTGGTCTTATGTTTTCAAGAGAGTTGGTTCTCTAAGTGTAATTTTAAAAGTTTTGAGTGATTTATGTGGGAACTTTAAAATAGAAATTATTTCAATATTGTGAAGCATAATTGTAAATGTTCCAGAATGTTGGAGAACATGAGAGAATTAGGACAGTTGAGAGCTCATAGCGATTGAAAGATTTGGAAATTAATCGCAGATCTTAAATTAGGAATTAGTTCATGATTTATGGGATTGAGAGGATTCTTAGGGACTAGTTAAAATTATTAAGGATCTGAACCAGAATTGGTTCACAGAACCATTTGTATATAATTGTAAAGCTTCAAAGACATAAAGAGAGACAAGAGTTAGAGAGAGATGGAGAAGAATGATGGAATAGATAGAATCAAGAAGCAGATAGAAACAGAGCGCTGAATAACTGAGGTAATCAGACCGTGAGGGTCAAGGCTCTGTAATTTTTATTTTATAAGTAATAGATTTAAGCTTGGTGTGCAATCGTGGTTCTGGTATTGAGTTTTGTTGGAAAACCTTTGACAATTCGATCTTGAATTTATTGTTACCGTTCTCTGTTTCTGATTTATAATCGGACCATTTTTTTGTTATATGTTAATTGGAATCATTAGCTAAAGTAATGGTGTGACAGACATAGTTCTTCAAAGGGAGATCGAAGTATTGAATTCCGGAGCACGTTGTGGTGAAGACGGAGTGATATGTGCGTAAGAAGAACCTGGATTAATTGTTGAAAGGAGAATTAACGGCGGAGTAACAGAGGAGGGATCTCTATTTGTCGAGATTGCATTAGTTTGTTCGCTTTGGAACCTCGTATTTTGGTTTGAAAATGGCAGAGAAGGCATGGTGAAAGGATGAATTAGACACTTGGAACCTTGTTTTGTTTGGAACCAGGAGTCAGGTGAACGTGGAACCGTGAATCGATGGCACAACGGAATGATAAAACGGTTTTGCAAAACAAGTGGTTTTCGCATAGAATTGAAATGGTAAGCAGTATTTGTTGAAGGGGTGCAAAACAACGTGGAAGCAACATGTATCAATTGAAAACCACCCATATCGCAGTTTAACGAGTGGTAGAATGTCGTACTCGATGGTGTGCGATTATCGTCGGATTGACGGGTGCATATAATCGACGGTGAAAAGATGCATGGTTAATAAGTTGTGGGCCGGACATTATATTTGTTGGCATCAAGGTTTTAAATCAAAGTTACGAGCCCAGGTAAATATTTAATTAAGGGGTATATATTTTGGTTATAACTATGGTAAGAACGGAGTTAGTACAATAAGGGTGTGTAATCTTGGGGCAAAGGTATGTGCATTTTATATGCATACTGTGGGTTTTTGTAGCTTAGGCTGCGTCATTTGGTATCGGAGCCCTATTATTATTTTTTTGCAACTCGTTTGAGAAATCGTTGTATTAAAATTGTGCTATCAAGAAATTGCATGAGAGTGTGCATGTGAGAACCTGCTATGTGCTATTTTAAGGAATTATTTGTTGCATGTTTGTTGTCGGAAGCCTGCGAAGGGCGAGCAAGGAAGTGAAGAGCTGTGATGTAACTGTAATATATATATATATATATATATATATATATATATATATATATATATATTATTTTTATTTTTTTTTACCTGGCGTGACGTGCCGCTTGGCCTGTCTGGAAGAAGGTCCGTGCAGAAGATTTGGTGGATTGATTTGTAGATCTGAGTCTAACTCGGTGCTACCCATGCATAGAATCGATTGGTGGATTGCAGGATTGATTTCCAAATCCGAGTCCAGATTGTGTGGCTTGTGCTACAGTGGTGTGCCTTGAGTGCTTGGTAGATAGATCGTCATAGTGGTTTGATGCTCCAAGTTATGAGTGTGTTGTCGAATAGAGGCCTCGTGTAAAGCAAGTCACTGCATAGACAGAGGGTCATCGATCTGTAATTTTTAAGTCTCAATGTTTGGATCGGTAACTATAGGTGCAACATTGGTTGCAAGGGATATAAAGGAACCCTTCAGTGGAAAGTCAGTATGTGCGCCATGTTTCTCAACCATGGCAGATTTGTAACATTTTGATCATTCGAGTTGATGCAGGAGACTTGTAATGTGTGTGTTTGTGATATGAATGGTTGAATTATAGCGTGGAATAGACAAATGTTTAAATTTTAACTTAATTATTGGTTGCACGCAACTATCTCTCTGTTCTAGCGTCATAGGCGAGGGATTGTTGTCGACCTTCGCTCTTCAAGTGCACAACGCAGATCGAAACCAGCCAGCGAAGTATATTTGGTATTTGAAATGCATTGATGAAGGGCACGCTAAGAATGCACAGTTGAAGCATGGAGATCAGAGATAGAACTATAGAACCAGATTTACAAGAATCGTAAAGACTAGTAAATAAGGAGATTCTAAAGACAGGTGATGTTGGGAAGATGGTATGCATAAGTTTGATTAATTAATGATATTTTACAGATTGAAACAGATCAAGGGGGTGAAAAAGTTGCATGTTTGTAGAATACAACCAACCGAGACATAAATTGATTACAAAGGTATGAAAGTTTGCAACAGTTGAATGAATGGCAAAGTTTGGCACAAGACTATAGCAGTCAAACTATAGTAAGAACTTTTTAGAAATTGTAGTAGAACCTTATTCCAGCTGGAATAGATAGAGACAAAGGAGTTCTTAAGAGAAGTGGGTGTAGCAACCAGTGAGAGAGCAAGATTGCTTAGTGCAAGCTCTAAGGGAAGAGGACTTGGAAACCAGACAGAGGAGAAGTTCGGTGAGAAGATCAACTCAGGAAGAAGTTGATTGGTTGCAGGTGTAGAAGCTCACACAAAAGTAAAGATGGCTATGGGAAGTCATAGAGAAGGTTCAGAGGAAAGCTACAAGATGAAGGAAAGGGGTGCTAAAACAATCCGCAAAAACCGGATGAGTCAAGAGGAGTGTTACACAGTAATTTGTCACCATCCCTACAATCCCTCGTCCCGCACATTGGAGGGCCTATTCCGTGACCTGTGAGCAGTGACATGACCTGAAACCACTTTCATGGCATCCCACTTGACAAGGAAAATCATTCCCCTGAAGACAATTTCCTGTGAAAAGCCCTAAAAATAGACCTTTTGGCCTTGGTGCGACTAGCCAGTTCAGCCCTCGCGCCAATGTGGGAAATCCACCAAAGAGGGCGTGCCAATTGGCGCTCTGTCCCAGTGTATTACTCGCACCAGGCTTAATAAGGATTTTTTTTTAAAAACAAATGGTGGAAGTTTGATTCCAACCAACTCCTGAACGAGTCTCTAAAATGAGTTGGGAGGTTTGGCTCCAGATTTCCATGTAGGGGAAGTGGTTTTCCACCTATCATGGAAGCTTCCTTGAGGATAGGACCAATCCCACCATTGTAGGGATCCCAACTCCCCTTCCACCATCTATATAAGCTTGTCATTTTCCCTTTGCAAGCTAGCCTGGATAGAGTTGAATCAGTAGTAAGGAGACTATCATCAGACAGCCAAAGAGAGAGAGCTTTGTCCCATCCCGACGAGCTTCATCGAGACGTGCTCCGTAGTCGATCCACCAAAAGTAGATCCAACGTCAGAGCTCAGGTTGTATCTTTCTTTCGTTGTGATTAATAATAAACGACTTTGATTATGGTTCCATTCATATGTTCATGTCTTATGTTATGAATTATATCTTCTCTGACTGATATATGGTTACATGTATTAGGTTTTACGTTGTGTGTTGTTTCTTCGTGTACGTGTAGGTGTTCGAATGTGCTCGGCGAGAGAATTGTGATCTGCCAAAGCGAAGGACGGAAGTGCTATCTTCTCTGCAAGCAACGGCAGTGTGGGACTTAAGGTAGGCCTCTTGTCGCATCTTAGTCTTTTGTAACTAGGAACCTGCGTCTTAGCGTGACTCGGTTGTTGCTAGACCCGATCTGGGCTAGTAGGGATCGCCTCTATCCGCAAAGGGGATTTACCTCTCCAACAAACTGGTGACCATACTGGCGAATTTGATTGGAGTTTGTCTTGTATCTCACGGTTGCTTTTGGCTTTTGTCTGCTTGATTTTCTCTTCTGGTCTGTCTCCTTCTAGTGTAAGACCTCTGTTCAGCCCCAGAGGATTAGATCTGACCTCTGCTTTTCCGAAATTTTCATCTTTTCATGGTTGGCTTGATTGGCACAGTTTCCACCCTGACAATCGCGCCGATTGGCGCAAGTTTCCAGTTCATCACTCACCCCATCCCTTGTCTAGCATAGATTACAGCCAAACAGTCGCGCCATTTCTTGTAGGTGCTAGGGTTTTCCCTTGTTCGGAAGTTTTTTTTGGTCTGTACTTTGCTTCTGGGTTAATTTTAGATTTTGCTTGAAGTGGTGAGTCTGGTCTTGGTTGGGAGAAATTCTTTGTTTTTTTATTTTCAAGCGTTGGCGCTTGTTGTCAGTTAGCAACCTGCGTCAATTGGTCATTGGCGCTAGTTGTCAGTGAGCAAGTCGCGCCAGTTGGCGCTAGTTTCACCTACAAAAGTCATGTCAATTTCAAGGTGTGTGAAAATTGAGACTTCTTCCCTAAATCCTTCACCAGTGTGTCTTTCCCTCCCTGTCTTTTCTCTGTATGAGCATAGATTACATTGCTCATTTTTCAGCTGAAATGTCTTCTCTACACGATTGCTTGATGTAAAAGGGAATGAATGCCTTGTTTTGATCTCATGCTTTGGAAATCCTCTTTGTGTTTGACTTCATATGTCTTGTCACCTTTTGAGGAATTTCGTTACAAAGTGTTTTGAAACAACAATTGCATTCTTAGTGTTTGTTTGCATCCTTTTTGCATTCATCCTTCCATTAAGAAGATTTGCGTTTATTTAGTTTGCATCTCAAAGTTTGCTTTTGTTAAAATGCATTAGATCACATTGCATTGAAAAGTGTTTTTTGAGATTCATCATTGAACTTAGATCACATTGTTTAATGATTGAAAGCTAAAGTCGCTTTGAGTGCATTCTCTTTCATTAAAAGCGTGCATTAAGTAGATTCTCATTTCATCAAAAAATGCATTGAGTGCATTCTTATTATTTCGAAATAAAAAGGAAATTGTTCATAGATTACAATTGCATAGTTTTCAAAAAGGGGATTTTGCATAGATTACATTGCATAATTCGCATCATTGGATGTTTTATATTACTTTTGGATAGTGAAAGTCATTTAGTTTGGAAAAATTTCGTTTTCAGTATTGCTTTTTGGTTCAAGTTCTTCCCTTAACTATATAGCATTCATCGAATTGAAAAGTTTTCTTTTCTCAGATAGCTGCATATAGGAGATTGTCAAATGACATACGGTAGGGCCTTGAAACCAAGACATAATTGAAGATCAAACATAAAATTTATTCAATTAACCTAAGGAAGCATTGAAACCTAACGAAACATTTTTAGTGGTCTAGGCTAGTGACATGTTCCAGCGTCGTTAAACCTAGTAGTTGTCGTTCGCCTTTTGGCTTTAGACAGTGCTAGTACGGACATGTGCTCCCCGTACTGTCGCGTATATAAAGGGAGACCCCACTAGGTTGTTATCCTTTATCCGTAGGAAGCCAAGTCTACCGCCTTATACCTGTGATACATCGGACAAAGCATTCGGGGAGATTCCCTGCACGTACGTCAAGTCCTTGGTTGATTTCTCTTTCATTTTTTAACCAAGGTGTATGTTGCAGTTCACAGATATCTGGTACACCCATCTGCCTATATTACCAAAGCTGTTATTTCGATCTTTTCTGACTCATTAAATTTGAAAATATCATCAAGCGCTTGTCCTTTCACGCTTGTTTCCAATCTGAAAGCGATAGAGTCACCTTTTGCTTGTTTCTTGACTCTTAAAAGATGAAACAACAGAGTTTTGTTTCAGTGTTTTAAAAATTAACCGACCACGAAATATTCCTGGTTAAAGTTAGTTTCCTTAGGGTGTTGTTCTAAGGTCGTTCTCGATGGCAACTTTCCCGGAGTTCACTAACCAAGGAATCCCCTCTGATGGGAATCCTGGTCCTTTTCCTCCTTTTGGAAATGTTGGTGCTCCTTATATGGAAACGTTGTCCCTTCCTGGGTTAACTGTTGGGTTGCCTGTTTGGTTGTTTTCAACCTCTGTGGTATCGAATGTCCCGGCTACTGTTCAATCAGTTCCTCTGCCTGAATAACATCATGTTGATTCCAAGGTGGACCTCTCCCCTTCTTCGCCTGTTTCTGCGTCCTCCTCTTCTACTTCGCCTGGTGAAAGTATGGATTCGAGTAACCAGGTGGCTAAGAAGAAGAAGAAGACAAAGAAGAAGAAGTCTGATAAGAGAGAGGCTAAGGTTGCAGCTACTATTTCTAAAACGTCTCCTCTTGATAAACCTTCCAACCCTCCGCGAAAAGTTAAGTTCCCCTGCATGTTGTGCCAGGGAAACCATCTTCTTCGAGATTGCCCTGGCATTCCCAAGGTGCTCGAAGCATGGTCCAACGGTCGTCCGCCATTGGCTTTGGTTTCCGGGAGTCAGGTTGGGGGCACGTCTTCAGCTAGTGTTGGTAAGGTTCCTAAGAAGTACGGTAAGCTTGCCAATCCCTGTAAGTTGTGTGAAGGGCACCATGCCATTCACCTTTGTCCGTATATGGATGAAGCCAAACGAGTGTTGGACAACCTGACTGTTTCTACAACATGCCTTCCGGCTGGTTACAAGCAGCTTTCTTTGAGTCCTCCACTAGCTGATGCTTCGATTGGTCAAGAGTCATCCTTGGTCGATCCTGCTCCCTTAGAAATTCAAAATCATGAATCCACCCCTGACCAACCATTGGTCGTGAGATTGGTTGAGCTGACCCCGTCTGCGGTGCACCAGGTCTTTTCCGTCGAGAGTGGATCCCACATCCCTCAGGTTCTTCTTGTTTCTTCAGATTCCTCGGACTTGGAGAAAGATTCTCCTATCCCTATGCCTCAAGAAGTTGCTTCTCCACCTCCTGTGATGGAGGTCCCAGAGGATACCCCTCCCGATTCTGAAATGGAGGTTGAGGAGGATGCTCCTTCTTCTCCCGTAACACCAGGGGAAGACCATCTCGGTTCGATGGTAGCCCCTCCCGAGTAGTTTGGTTGCTTCCTTTGATTGGAATCGATTTGTGGGATACTGCCTTCCATCTTATGTGCCTTTCGAGATAACGGTACAGGGCTTTGGCCTAGTCGTACCCAACACCATTATAGAAGAAGGCGCGTATGTTAGTACTTTATCCTCAACTACTTGGTAAGCTTTCGGTTCGCCATCACTTATGCCTGTTACGCAGAATCTGTTGGCATTTAACAGAAGAACTAGACAACCGTTAGGGATCCTTCCAAGGTTACCTGTTACATTGGGAGGTAAAACCGTCCATATGACATGATGGTTGTTCCCGGCCCCTTGGATTTCAATATGCTTTTGGGGCACGATTACACCTATGCCATGGGAGCACTTGTCTCCTCCCTTTTTCGTGTGGTATGTTTTCCACATGAAGGACGGATCGTGATTATTGATCAGCTTTCGTTCTTTGGTCCTGATGTGGCACCGTCCCTCCATCATCCCTTCTTGGTTTTTATCCACCCGTTGTATCTGCCCCACCGCAGGTCAACTATGTGGCTACCTACCCCGTGCTTGTACTCAGTGACGATGCCGTCGTGCATAGTGTGCTGGGGGCATTGGGTCCTGATTTCCGAGATGTTGTTCTCCCATCCGGTGTGGAACTCTTGGAAGCCACGACTTCTTATTCATCATGATGAGTTGTCTGTGGAGCATGGTTCCTTTCCTGTGTTAAGCTCCTTAAAAAAGGAAACAAGGTGTCCAGAGCAGAGTTCGTTTCCTTGTGTCAAGCTCGTTAAAAAATGAAACAAGGTCTTCGGAGCATAGTTCTTTTTCTTGTGTCAAGCTCGTTAAAAAATGAAACAAGGTGTCTAGAGCAGAGTTCGTTTCCTTGTGTCAAGTTCGTTAAAAAATGAAACAAGGTCTTCGGAGCAGAGTTCATTTTCTTGTGTCAAGCTCCTTAAAAAATGAAACAAGCTCTTCAGAGCATAGTTCGTTTTCTTATGTCAAGCTCCTTAAAAAATGAAACAAGGGCATATGAGGACAGTTCTTAATGTGTCAACCTCGTTAAAATAATAAAACATCTTCCCGTTCAATTCGAGTCTTTGTAAGATCTCGTAAAATCCCAGTCGAGTCTTTCTCTTGATCTCGTTTTTGAACCTTCACTCCATTTCCTATGGATTGAAGCTTGGGGGGCATGTACCTCGAATTGAATCACCATGCTGGGGACATGCTTACTTTTTCAAGCATAGTTTGTTTCCATTTCAAGCTTGTGTAAAAATGAAACCGGTTTCAAGCATAGTTTATCTTTGTTTCAAGCTTGTGTAAAAATGAAACCAACTTCAAGCAGAGTTTCCTGATTTCAAGTTTGTGTAAAAATGAAACCATTCCCATTTTACCTCTTGTGATTGCCATTTTATCACCCTTTGCTTTATGAGCCTCCCTGTTTTCTCACTCCATCGTCACTATCTGCTTGGCCGATCATATGCCTTCACTTGGTTGTTTTACCCGTTCTTGAGGAACTGCTGCGATGAGTGGTCTTGTTAGCCAGCCTCTTAACCTTTACTTGTTCTGAGCAGTTCCACCATTACCGGAACCAGTAACTACCCTTTATACCACTCATTCCTCCAGGAGGAGTCATCTTTCATCTCTTTTCTGACTCTCTAAACATGAAAATATTGCTGAGGCCCTTGTCGTTTCGATCTCATTAAAATGGACACGAATCGACATCTACCCAGTATACGTTTACCCCTTTTTCGGGCTGGGATGGATTATTTACGAAAAATGAATACCCTAGCCTATCGCGACTAGGAGGTTTTCTCGGATATTGTTTTCTACCTTTTCGGATCTGAGGAACTATTTACGAAAAGGGACCTTTGGAGTTTACTTTTCTGCTGTCTTTTCAAACTCTCTAAACATGAAAAGACGCCAAGTTCTTCCTTTGTTAGACTCGTTAAACCTTGATGACATCGGATTCAGTCGAAATGACGTTCTCCGAGTTCCTCCTTCCTAGGGCTCATTAAATGTACTAGGATGGATTCGCTCGAAGGGCGGACTTATATTACAAGCATATGCTATCCCCTTCAAGCTTGTTATAAAAAATAATTGGGGTACTCGCCAGAAATGGTGGGGAAAATGGAACCAGTATTGTCGTTGTGTCAGCAGTATGTCGCTCTTGAACATGGCACTTGTCTGCATTTGTGTCAGGTTGGGGACATCTCATCTCATTCTCTACTTGCCTCCATGGGTTTGGGTAATCCCTTTTGACCTCTCATATGCTATTTGCCTCGTCATCATGACCTCTGGTCTTTTGATGTCAAATACTGCCAAATCCACTATCGTGCCGCCGATACGTTCAAGAGAAGTTGACCTCTGCAGTTTCAATCTTCCTCATATTCTCATCTGATCCTGATTCACAAATATTATATTCCTCTGTCTCGCATTGATGATGTGGGAAACACTATGGCCCACCTTCGATCAAGGTCACTTCCTGTCGACTTCAGCTCATTATTTAGGAAGCTGATCTAGAGACTCCCTTCCTGTACCTTGGAGCCTGCATGCCTCAATGGCAGGTTCTTCGCATTCGACACAAGCTTTTCGTCATTGACCTTTGATTGGATGATTCTGCAGGTGTTCGACGTCAGCTCACTGTTCAAATTCCGTGGATTGTACCTACAGTGCCTTGAGGGCCATTGTCATTATTGGTGGTTCCTCTCAAGGTCATAACAACTTTCATCATTGGTCAGGTAATCGACGACAGTTCTGCATGTTCACTAAATCACTTATTCACATGCTAGAACTTGTACTCTGTTCGGGTCGAGATGGAGCGCAAGACCCTGAATTTTGTCTGTTGGAATCCAGGCTGCGATTTTTTGGATTATCATGATTGGTTACATGACTCATTGATTGAATGGATGCAACCGTACCTGAGTCTATTTATCGATCCTCACTAGATTGCTGCGTCCATGCCTTGGATATTGATTATTGTATACTCTATTATGGATGGCTACACCCATACCACATATATCATGTATTGATATCAATCGGCACTTGCTCAATGTCAGTTTTTCGATGGCAAGAGATGGCTTGGACACGCCAGAAGCATTTCACCCCTCTCTCTCTCTGCTCCTCATGCTTTAGGGCATCTGCTACACAAGCATTTGTCTATGCCCCACAATCCCCCGTCCCGGCATGCCATTTGAGAGCCTATTCCAGGATCCGGGAGCAAGGACATGGACTCCGAAACCACTTTCATGGCATCCCCTTTGACAGACACCATTCCCCCGAAGACAATTTCTTATGAAAGCCTGTGGGAATAGATTCCGGCCGGGCACAGACCAGCCGCTTCAACCCCGCGCCAATGGGGGAAATCCACCAAAAGAGGGCTGTCAACCTGTATGCTCTACCCCAAGGTATTAATCGCGTTTAATAAGGATTGTTTTTAAAAAATAAATGGCAGAAGTTTGATTCCAACCAACTCCTGAATGAGTCTCTAAAATGTGTTGGGAGGTTTGGCTCTGGATCTCCATGTAGGGGAAGTGGTTTTCCACCTATCATGGAAGCTTCCTTGAGGATAGGGCCAATCCCACCATTGTAGGGATCCCAACTCCCCTTCCACCATCTATATAAGCTTGTCATTTTCCCTTTGAAAGATAGCCTGAATAGAGCTGAATCAGTAGTAAGGGGACTATTGTCAAACAGCCGAAGAGAGAGAGCCTTTTCCCATCTCAACGAGCTTCATCGAGACGTGCTCTGCTATCGACCCACCGAAAGAAGATCCAACGTTAGAGCTTAGGTTGTATCTTTCTTTTGTTTTGATTAATAATAAATGACTTTGATTATGGTTCCATTCATATGTTCATGTCTTATGTTATGAATTATATCTTCTCTGACTGATATATGGTTACATGTATTAGGTTTTACGTTGTGTGTTGTTTCTTCATGTACGTGTAGGCGTTTGAACGTGCTCAACGAGAGAATTGTGATCTGCCAAAGCGAAGGACAGAAGTGCTATCTTCTTTGCAAGCAATAGAAATGTGGGACTTAAGGTAAGCCTCTTGTCGCATCTTGGTCTTTTGTAACTAGGAACCTGCATCTTAGCGTGACTCGATTGTTGCTAGACCTGATCTCATGGTAGAGGATTCGCCTTCTGTCAGAGATTGATTTCACCTCCCACATGAGCGACAAGGAGTTGGCTGAGATAAGCAAAGAACTCGATGAGTTAACAATGCTGCTAGAGGAAAACCAAAGACAAGGTTGGGTCTTGAAGAAAAAGACAGTAAAGTGGTCTAAGTTACAGAGAAGGCTACGACAGAGACAAGTGAAGCGGTTGGTAGAAAAACTTAGAGAAGCAAAGTCAGAAATGGAAGTTTCCATTTGTAAACCAGAACAGGGTGAAATTCTGGGTGAAGAGAATAATGAAAAAGATTCCATGGACTATTGGAATAGTCCAGAACAATTCGAAGATATGTTGATAGGGGAAGCAAATGAGGCAATGGGGCCTTGTGTTTTTAAATCTCAAGGTTTGTATGTGTTTGCAGGATGTGCAGAAGATGATGGACAGTTTGGTGAAACTGTCACAAAGATGAATAAAGCTCTTGAGGTGAAGTATGATGGAGAATTCCTTTTAGAGGAGGAAGATACTGATTTATTGCAGCATAAAGAATTCATAAATGAATTTCTGTTTTGTATAAGTCAGCCAGTTAAAGCTGTTATGGAGAAAAATCATAATGAAAATGCTGTAGTGAGATTCCAAGGATGTAAACAAATGAAATTGTCTAATGAAATTGATGAAATAATTTTGCAATGTGATGATGCAGAAAACATGATAACTCAGGAGGATTGCTAGAAGAAGAGTGAAATTGAGAATGAAGGCTGTGATGAAATGTTGGAAAGATCTCACATGGAAATATAGTGCTTGGAAATATGGCTCAAAGAACCTGAAGGAGAAATGAAACTTAAGCAAATTATAGATGTTCAGTTGAGGATAGAGAAGCTCAAAGGAGTGAAGCTACAACAAAATGAAATTGCTGGAGAAGGACAATTTTCTTTTGAAATTGAAGGTGGAGCAGTGATGTTTGAATCATCAGTTGAGGCAACTGAGAATTATGATTTTGAAATTGACAATTTGTGTATGTTTGCAGATAATGTCAAGAAAGAAAGAGAGAATTTGAGTTTTGAGACTGTTAGATCTCATGAGAAAGCTCATACACAATTGGAAGAACATATTATTTTCCAACGTAATGCTAAAGTTGAAAACAGAGGAAGTTTGGCTCACAATGATGACCAAAAGCAAGAAGAAGAAGCAAAAGATAACAAGAACTCAAATTCTATGTTTGGGGAATTTGAGGTGAAGACAATTGAAGATTTTCTAAGTCATGTAGAAGAGTTGGAATAGAAAAGGGATTTGATGACAGAATCATCAAATAAGACTATTGGGTCTTGTGATTTTAAAACTAAAAATTTGGGTGTGATTACAGGTTTTGAAAATTTTGCAGGTGACAGAAAGTCACTGGAAGTTTTCATAACAATGAAGGAAGAAAGATAAATGTACACAAATATTTCAAAGAAGCAAGATCAAAATTATATTCTAATGAAGGATAAGGCTATGTTATCTGATGAAGATAGTCAAGGAAAAGCATATGTACAGTTGGTTAGTGAATGGGAGAAAGAATTGGAGTTACTGGAGAATTGGTTAAAAGCACCAGTAGAGAAGGAAGAACCTAAGGAAGATTGCAAAGGATCTGTAACAGTGGAAGAAAATGTTACTACAGATAGGGAATTGAAGAGAAATTTACTTTTTGAAAGTAAATTTACAGAACAACAATTGGATATTGCAGAGGGTAATATCTTCAAAGATATTCAAGAAGTTTGGGTGGCAGCAATATCTACAACGGTGTTTGGAGCAATCTCAAAAATGATAGCAGAAGTTGAAGAAAAAGAAGCCAACAAGAGTTTTGAAACTCATACACAAGGAAAAGGACAACATCAGCAAAGTAATTCGGATAGAGAAATAGAGAATTTGATGAAGCTTACAGAAAATGAACATAAGGAAAGGAGCTACAGACAGGAAATCATGTGGATAAAAAGTTGGACTGTAACAAACATTGAAGGAAAAACCAATGGAATGTTGCAAACAAAGGATATGGCAAACAAGAGAAGCAAGGAAAGACAGCAGAATACTTAAACAACAGTTGAAAGAAGCAAGGAAATCACTGAAGAACAGAGTTTGGAATCTTGGAGGTAGAAATTCATTGAGACTTGTGGTTGTTGCATTATTACAAAAAAGCAACAGACCCGTCTATGGAAACTTTTCTACATGGGGAGTCTGATGCAGGAGCATCCTGCTTAAATGTCATTGGTTATTTGGGAGATTTAGGAGGTCTTATGTTTTCAAGAGATTTGGTTCTCTAAGTGTAATTTTAAAAGTTTTGAGTGATTTATGAAAGAACTTTAAAATATGAATTATTTCAATATTGTGAATCATAATTGTAAATGTTCTCGAATGTTGGAGAACATGAGAGATTTAGGACAGTTGAGAGCTCATAGGGATTGAAAGATTTGGAAATTAATTGTAGATCTTAAATTAGGAATTAGTTCATGATTTATGGGATTGAGAGGATTCTTAGGGATTAGTTGAAATTATTAAGGATCTGAACCAGAATTGGTTCACAGAACCATTTGTATATAATTGTAAAGCTTCAAAGACATAAAGAGAGACGAGAGTTATAGAGAGATGGAGAAGAATGATGGAATAGATAGAATCGAGAAGCAAATAGAAACAGAGAGCTGAATAACTGAGGTAATCAGACTGAGAGGGTCAAGGCTCTGCAGTTTTTATTTTATAAGTAATAGATTTAAGCTTGGTGTGCAATCGTAGTTCTGGTATTGAGTTTCGTTGGAAAACCTTTGACAATTTGATCTTGAATGTATTGTTACCATTCTCTATTTCTGATTTATAATTGGACCATATTTTATGTTATATGTTAATTGGAGTCATTAGCTAAAGTAATGGTGTGACAGACATAGTTCTTTAAAGGGAGATCAGAGTATTAAATTCCGGAGCGCGTTGTGGTGAAGACAGAGTGATATGTGCGTAAGAAGAACTTGGATTAATTGTTGAAAGGAGAATTAATGGCAGAGTAATAGAGGAGGGATCTTTGTTTGTCAAGATCGCATTAGTGTGTTTGCTTTGGAACCTCGTATTTTGGCTTGAAAACAGGAGAGAAGACACATCGGAAGGATGAATTAGACACTTAGAACCTTGTTCTGTTTGTAACCAAGAGTCGAGTGAACATGGAACCGTGAATCGATGGCACAACGGAACGATGAAACGGTTTTGCAAAACAACAAGTGGTTTTCACATAGAATTGAAATGGTAGGCAGTATTTGTTGAAGGGGTGTGAAACAACGTGGAAGCAACACATATCAATTGAAAACCACCCATATCGCAGTTTAACGAGTGGTAGAATGCCGTACTCGATGGTGTGTGATTACTGTCAGATTGATGAGTGCGTATAATTGATGGTGAAAAGATGCATGGTTAATAAATTGTGGGTCGGACATTATATTTGTCGACATCAAGGTTTTAAACCAAAGTTACGAGCCCAGGTAAATATTTAATTAAGGGGTATATATTCTAGTTATAACTATGGTAAGAACAGAGTTAGTACAATAAAGGTGTAACCTTGGGGCAAAGGTATATGCATTTTATATGCATATTGTGGGTTTTTGCAGCGTAAGTTGCGTCAATATGTCATAGTCTATTTTTTTTTAAATATAAAATTACTTTTTAAAAGTAAATAAAATATCATATATTATACTAAATAATATAAATAGTATATGCTCCTCTATGAACCCTTTCATATCTTTTTTTAATATTTCTCTCTCTATAAAGAGTATTGTTATATATGAAATAGCATAGAACTAAAATATAAACAAATCAAGATGACTATTGGTGAGCATATTGCTAAGCAATGCGAAAACACTTATTTCTATATGCTGAAAGTTCATATATGTTTAGATAAATGAATTTAAGAGTTTAGATAAATGAATTTTTTTGGATCAATCACATCAGTATTTAGGGTCCACAGTTTGAAACATCCACTTTGGTTCATCATTAAGATATACATAGAGGACCTGATTTGAACCAGCCACTCTCATTTATCATTAAGCCTGATCTAGCAAAATAAATAAATAGTGTGGCGATGCTCCAAAAATTCAACAGAAAAATCAAAATAATACTTTATAAAATCAAATTTAATTAAATAAAAACAGTTAAAAAAACAATTTCTAAATTAATTAATAATTTATTTAAACATAAATAAATAGTGTGAAGATGCTCCAAAAAATTCAATCAAAATAATAAATTATAAAGTTAAATTTACTTAAATAAAAACTGTTAAAAAATTAATTAATAATTTATTTAAACATATAAATACTTAAAAATAAAAGTAATACCTAAATATTAACTAATAATATAACTAATAATATATATAAAAAAAAAAAAATATATATATATATATATATATATATATATATTATTAGAATTTGATATTAAAAAAACCCTAAAATATTTTTTAATGTATAATAAAAGTGTTTATATTTTAATGTATATATTAAAAAATATTTTGGATTTCTTTAATGTTATTCTTTAATAATATAATTTTTTGTGTATAAAATTTTTCGGTGAAAATTACCGAAATAAAAAAGTTTCTAAAGAAGTTGCTTTGGCTATAAAATCAAGTAGCACTGTTGGTTCCCTAAGTAAAAAGCTTACTAAATGTAACCCCTTCTCTCAGAGAAGTTATGGTCTCCCTAAGATTCATAAGGATGGAGCTCCCCTTCGACCCATTGTCAACACCATAGGTGGTCCAACTTATATGCTCGCTAAATTTTTAGCCAGTAAGCTTAAGCCTCTCGTGGGACATACTGACTCTTTTGTCAAAGACTCATCCTCTTTTATTAATGAATTGAAAGGCATCAAGTTGCAACCCGATGACAGGTTTGTTAGTTTTGATGTTGTCTTATTATACACTTGCATCCCCATTAGAGAAGCTATTGATGTCATTTCTCCGGTCACGGATCCTGATGCTACTCATCTAGTTAAGATCTGTCTAACCTCGATTTTCTTCAGTTTCGAGGGTGAATTCTTTGAACAAACTTGTGGTGTGGCCACGAGTTCCCCCCTATCCCTAGTGGTTGCTAATCTTTTCATGGAAAACTTTGAATCAAGGGCCCTTTCCTCCTCCCTTTTTCAACCTAGGCTTTGGAAAAGGTTTGTTGATGACATCTGTGTGGTGTGGCCACATGGCAAAGAGAAATTGTACTTTTTCTTCTGTCATCTCAATAATCAATCTGAATTCACTAAGTTTAACATGGAATTCGAAGTGGATGGTAGCCTACCCTTTCTTGATGTTCTTATTTCTAGAAATGATGAAGGTTCTTTCTCTCATCAAGTCTTTAGAAAGATGACGCACACTGAGCAGTATTTACATGTGGGTTCTCATCATTTCCCTGCTCATAAGTTAGGGGTTCTCAGTACCCTAGCCACTAGAGCCTTTAGAATTGCTGATGAACACCACCTTGAAGGTGAGAAATCTCATCTCCTTAAGGTTTTCCTTAAAAATGGTTATAGCAAGGTTCAATGTCTTAGAGCTGTTCAAAAAGTTGAAAAAGGTCCTATGGTTAAAAAGGATCATTGTGATAGGTTATCTGGAGTTCACCTTCCTTTTATCCAAGGAACAATTGATAAAATCACTAGGATCCTAAGGAGACATGATGTTCCCTCAACCTTCAAGCCCCTCTGCACCATTCGGAGTTCGCTTAGATCGGTTAAGGACCCGATTTTTCCTAAGGATGGTAAGGGTGTTTACTTGATTTCGTGCTCCTGTGGGACACCTTACATCGGTGAAACTGGTCGATCCGTCAGTGAAAGAATTCATGAACATGTCACTGACCTTAAACATAATATATCTCACTCCTCTACCTTCGCTGAGCATGCTAAAAAGACAAAGCATCACATTTGCATTGAAGATGCGAAGGTTATTGCGAGGATTGACTGTTTCCACCACCGACAGTTGAGGGAGGCCTTAGAAATCGAAAAGAGGTCAGTCAACCTTAACGGGGATGATGGGTGGAGTGTTAGCAGATGCTAGATCTTTGCCCTTCATTTTTAGTTATTGGTTTTCTTTCCTTCGGTTCTCCCTCGTGTCTTTTCCTCTCCTTTCGTCCCCAATTTCTTTCTTCCTTTCTGTACTTTATTAATTAATTTATTTTTATTTTTATTATTTATTTATTATTATTTTATTTATTTATTTATTATTATTTATTTATTTATTATTTATTCATTCATTAATTTTTTATTTATTATTATTATTATTATATATTTATTTATTTGTTTGTTTTTATTTTTATTTATTTATTTTTAAATCACAAATCTTATAATTTTAAATTATTATTAATTAAGAATATAAAAATATTTTATTAAATTATAATAATAATTTTAGATTATTATTATTATTATGATTAGCCCTCTCTTAGCCAAATTATATGGTATTATTTTGGAAAAGAAGTTGAGCATTTGGCTTGAAAGTGAAGGTAAGCGGGCTAAAAGCCAAGCGGGTTTAGAAGGCAGCACTCAACAACGGACCACCTCGTTATGCTTAGGATCATTGTGGAAGAATGCCGCAATGATAAATCCAATCTCTTTTGTTGCTTTGTGGACTTTAGAAAGGCTTTCGATACGGTTCCTAGAAATAACCTATGGAATAGAATAGAAGAGCTAAATGTTCCTTTCGAGCTAAGAGTGGCTACTATAAGGTTATACGAGAATGTAATTGCCAAGTTAAAGAGCAATGAGGGATGGTCGAAAGATATTAAATGTAATATCGGAGTTAAACAAGGTTGCTCCCTCTCCCCTACCCTATTTGGCATTTACATCGACAAGCTAGAAGGTTGTTTAAAGTAAGCGGGATGTGCTGGCACAATCTTAGCTGGGATAGTCATCATCCTTCTTCTCTATGCTGACGATATTGTTCCTCTCGCAAGGTGCCCATCTGATCTTGATAAGCAACTTAGACTTCTTAAGGATTTCTGCTCTACCATGGGTATGTCTGTTAACACTAAAAAAACAAAAGTTATGATTATCAAATCCAAGAAGGACACTTAAGCTAATTTTATGTATGACAATAGTAACTTGGAGGAAGTGTCTTCTTACAAGTACCTAGGAATTGATATTCATCACAAGCTCAACTGGAACTATAGCATTCAGAAAAGGATTAATGGGGGGTTGGAAAACTTATTTTGGTCTTGAAAATAATTGTAAAACGGCAAACCTCGTAATGTGGGATAGAAAGAAGTTCCTCTTTGAAACTTTAGTCACTGTTGCTATCTTATATGGATGTGAGGTTTGGGGTTGCAGCGTCTCTAGAGAATCCTGGAGAAAGACTGAGCAAATCCATAAGCGTTTTATAGAGAATCCTGGAGAAAGACTGAGCAAATCCATAAGCGTTTTATAACGTATAACCTTAAAATTAAAAGCAGTACACCCTATCCTATTCTCCTTATAGAAGTGGGTCTTTCCCCTATCGAGAGCCTAGCTATGACTAGGCTTCTCACAGGCTACAGCAAGCTCAATAAAGATGGGGTTAAACAAGGGCATTCCTGTTACCACCCACCTAAAACTACCTAAGGCTTAAATGAGGTTGGTATAAAGACACTAGGGCCTAGTTAAACCATTAGGAGATCGATGAGAATGTTGCATTGCAAAACATCAATAACATTAAAAAAATTGTTACTTCTAAGTTCAAAGAAAAAATGTGGTGTGAGAAAGATCTAGCAGCTAAAAGAAAATTAAGGTATTATAAAGAGGTCATCAACCCCACCTTAGAAGATCAAAAGTATCTCTCTGTTTTAACTAGCTCAAAGAAGAAAATTAATATAGCGAAGATTAGAATGAACGCTCATGAGCTCCATAGTGAAACGGGTCATTGGACAGTTTCTAAAACACCATGGATGGAAAGGATTTGCCATCTCTGTGAAAATATGAACATCGAGGATGAAAATCACTTCCTCTTAGAGTGCCCCGCGTACAACCACATTAGAGCTCAATTTCATAATCTTTGTTGCAATACTGACCTTCTTAGACTTTTAAGATGTCAAAATTATAGTGAGCTGGGGAGGCTTCTCTCCAAGCTTTTTGAGCATAGGAATAAAATCTTAAATCAAATTAAATAGCTCTTTTCTTTAAGTCCAATAGACCAAAGATTGGTCTCAGTGGACGTTAACCATCATCATTATCATCAAAAAATAATAATAATAATAAATAAATAAATATAATAATAAATCAATTATTATTTTGTTTTATTATATTTCTTATTCCAGTTATTCTACAACAGCTAGTTGGAGTTTCCTTATCTATTTAAACTAGGTCGTAAATCAGATTTCTCATCTTCAATGTAATTTTCACCGAAATATTTTATACACAATTTATGGATCAAAAAGCCAAATTCCTAATAATATATTTTTTTATTTTTTATTTTATATATATCATTATTAATATAATTAGCTATATTTGAGGTCTTTCTTAACATTTACTTCTAAAATTTATATATTTTTTATTAGATTTTCTTTCTATATCAAATTTATTTTTATTTTTAAATATCTATATGTTTAAATAAATTATTAATTAATTTACAAATTAAATTTTTTTTCACTGTTTTTATTTAATTAAACTTGACTTTTTCAACTATTATTTTGACTTTTCTGTTGAATTTCCTTTAGCCATCTCTATATTATTTATTTCTCTTGAAGAATAATTTATCTAAACATTATAAATCACAAAAACCTGAATTCAAAAATATATGATTTTATTTTCCAAAAACAAAATATTAAAAAATATTCCATTGCACACATTTCACACACGATTCTAATAAATGAAATGTTAAATATTGAGATAGTGGCACATTACAATGTATAATGTTTGTTACACTAAGTAGTTATCATTAGTTATCATTTGTTATAGAAGACGGAGAAGCACACATGCCATCCACAAAATTCTGCCATTAACATCTAATGATTAAAAAGAACTCTTAAAAACTAGATACCAGCACCACCATGAAGTACTTCATCCGCAACGAGTCGACAAAATCCCTTTGTTGCATCTGTAATTGAAGAATAAATCAAACTTTGTATTTTAACTTTGATGCTGTTGTAATTGACCTTTCTTTTCAGATTCCTTCTTAAGAACCTCATACCCATATCAACAATATTCGTGAAGGCCCAAGGGTTTATGAATGTACCGTGTTTCATTGTAAGAGCTGGATTTTGTTCCTCCAAAAAGCCGATTACATTAGCTGGTGTACCTGCAACCATACTGCACACAAAAGATATGTATTATATTTGTAAATATAATCACAGGTAGAATATTATTATTTTTGATAAGTGATGCTTTTGAAATTGCTACTGACAGTTTAAAATGGAGATGGGACGGAGAAAATATATGCATATTCTTCTACACAAGGCCCTGTCCATTAAATTATGATCAGTAGGATAGCATTGGGATAGCAATATTACATTTTCAATTACAAAACAAACTTTGCAGTGTATATAATGAAACCAGAAAATATCAAAAGAAAATTTCCAATATCATTGTTGAAATAAATGAAGTTCATTCTAAATGATAGTGAGTTATGCAATGCTTTGGTGACTACTAATATCTTTATTTTAGCAAATATGTAACTATGAAACATTTCTACGCCCTCTGGTTATAATAATTAGAAAAAATAGTGAAAACTCACACATGATGTAGTAGCTTATAGAAAAAGATACATAATTGTTGTAAAGCATATACGATGGCTTCGGGGATTCTAGCACGAGGCTACAACGTGTTTATAAATTGAACCAAATTAAGCATTGTAAGTAAATGGAAGTATGTTCATATGCTTTATACTAAAGAATTAGTAGAAATCCATCCATCGATATGGAAAAGCTGTGTGAACTATATCCATAAACTTAACGAATTTCAATGGGAGCCAAGCTTGACGAGCAAAGATTTCAACTTTTAGCTGAGGTTTCCATGCACTAAACAAAGAGATCTGTCATATTTGAAGAACGTGGGGATCAGGTCATAAGCAATTATCTTATGTCCTCTACTTAAGACAAGAGACCAAGTCAGAATCTTCCAAATGAAAAAGAATACAATACTATAGTAGATATCATAACAAAATGGTCATCTTTAACTTGGAGCTCACATGGATCTTTGGGAGTGCAAACCTTCTACTATCAAAGATTGCTTACTACTTTGTACTTTGTACATTGAATTACAAAATATATAACATCATACAGAAATATATATTAACTGATCCAAATAATTGCCCCAAAGACTCAACTTTTCAGCCTAGCCCTCTACTCATTCGCATTGACAATGAAGTACTTCGCTCACAAAATGAAAAGCATCCTTCACATACACATCAAGTTTCCTTAACAATGGATTTTGTAAAAAAATGCTTAAATGTTTCTTCATTTCAACTACACAATACATACCATGATAGACTTTGCATCCATTTTCAATCACCATCATAAATTAGAGCCTTCTTTGAGGCAGTGAACATGTTGGCCTGTGACCGCACACAAAGTGGAGGAGAAAGGAAGGGAAATCCTGACTGTCAAAGA
The DNA here is from genome assembly GCA_034641835.2 of Pinus albicaulis. Taxonomy (NCBI): domain Eukaryota; kingdom Viridiplantae; phylum Streptophyta; class Pinopsida; order Pinales; family Pinaceae; genus Pinus; species Pinus albicaulis. The sequence continues at coordinate 462,755,269 of CM076574.1, read as the reverse complement.
GCTTCAAAGGAAGCAAAGACAGCGGAAAAGCAGTTAAGGAAGAAAAACAGCAAGGGCAGAGTCTTGAACAAGATTGGGTCAATTTGTGCACGCGTTCGGGTCGAGTCGTGAATGCTAAAGCAGGTCAAATCGTGAACGCAAGGCAAGTATTCTACGAACAAATAAGAAATGACCGGACGCAACCAAAGAGACAAGGTCAAAAAACCACAATAAGGGAGCAGTGAGGACCATTGGATATAAGCAACGATCAACGACGGAGATTCAAATCGCAATCGCAGATCGCAAGTTTTTCAGGATGAGCGCAAGGGTAAATGTTAAAATGAGTGAAATGCGATTTGCGATGAGGTGGGACCCGTTCACCCGTGGCATGCACATAAGCCTTACCTGTTGCCCGCACTTCGCAGCCTGCAGGTTTTTAACCTTACCTCTTAAAACTTACACCAAACCTTGTTTTTCCACCGATGCGATGAAGCGAGACCCACCATACCTTACCACATTATCAAAACCGCATGCAAATTCTTGTTTTCGCCTTACACTTGCCTTTCTCCGCCGTTTCGCTTTGTTTTTATACTTTTTTTTTTTCACCGCTATATCATTGTTTCATCTCCGCTTTTCCCCATTCCCCGATTGCAATTAAAGTGGGGCCATTCTCCCTGACACGTCACCCTTCCCCACCGTCCATTGCATTTCGCAACAGTACAATTCATTCCATTCTGTTAAACGCTAAAACCTACGATCGCTGATGTGCGATATTGCATCGCACAGTTTTTAATTTACCATTTGAAACGCCCGCAACCTATTTTGTTTAACTTGCGATGCAGTCGAGTCCCACCTTCTCTCCATGTCACTTACCTTCTCCCCCGCACTTCGCACTTCGCTTCTTTTAGTGTTTACCACCTTCGCTTACAGCTAAGCCTTAAGTTTTGTGATCTGCAGGCTGCGGTCCGGTCCCACTGTCTGCCACGTCACCTCCTTCCTCCCCGCGCTTCGCACTTCGCTCATTTTAGAGTTTACTTTTATTGCTTCATGGTAAAGAGTTGCGATTGCGACGCGGTTTGGCCCCACCATAATACTCCGCTCACCGCGAATATGCCATTTCCTTCTCCTCATCGTCCTCCACCTTTCCTCCATCTCCAATCACCCCCTCCTCATCTGACGATCCTTGTTTTATTTCGCACCCCCCTCTCCGATACTGCTTACCACTTGAGACCCCCTCCGAAATTCGATTCTCGTTTTGCAATTCAAAAACATCGCATGGGCTTTAGAGGCAGAACATGCAGTTATGGTTTATGCGGTCTACGGAGATCCCTGCTAAAGAACTAGGTGCGCACAGTACTACATGGCCTCTTCATAATGGATTAAGTGGAAATCACCAGACTGAGGGAGTGGAAGTTTGCAAGCAATAGATGGAATCGTACGATGACAGTCAGTCTGTCCACCTACGACTGCTCCTCGCCATACCGTCTTGAATGCTCCCATTATTGGCCTCCATGGGCGACCATGTCCTTTCTGTTTTCTATTTAATTTTGATGATTTCGCTGGTGAAATCTCAATTTCGCCCCATTCCTGTTTTAATTCTCTCGGTAAAAAAGTAATTTCTCAATGTACACTCTGCAAGTTAGGTAGGATGTTTTGATTTCATAAGTATCGGTCGATCATAAATGGTTAGTGTTGTAAGACCCTCGGGAGGAACTCTATATGTAGTTAGTTCCAAGATTAAAGAAGTGTTCTGGAATTTGGAAGAATTTTGTTGTAGTTTTGTATGATTGTGCTCCCGGTGCTCTGAGATACATATTTGGGAGAGATATCTAAACTTAATATGATACAGAGCTGTTATTTGGATTCCAGATGGAACAATGAGTAGTATGTATCTATTTCCTTCTGTTATCAATAATCTCCTTTTTATGTATAATCATCTATCATGCTATGCTGCTTTAATGGTCCGTGTAATGTAGCTGCTGGTAGTCTGCAATTTTATTCACGAATTCGTGTTTGCATAACGCTCATGTATTAAGCTTGTTGCACTCCCTAAATTTGCGCCCCACAAACCTCTATTGTTGCCCATATCTCATTCATATCCGTTTCCTCTGAGGTCATAGGGGACAGATTCTTAAAATCTCTTAAGCCTGTCTCTTGTGGGTTCCTTCTCCGTTCTTTCTCAACGCCTCTGCACATTTTAAAGCTTCTACTCATTGTCTTATACTTGACCCATCTAAAAGCCATCAGCCTCACAGCCTCCTGAGCTCTCTCATCATTTGGGGAATTCACATGAAGCAAGCTCAAATGGTCTTCTCCATTCTCGAACCAGCAAATCCATTATTCTCATGACCCATATTCTATCAAAGGTATTTATACAATTGTCCACTTTTAACCTTTGATTTTAAGATGTCCTAGGCACTGGTATTTTGCAACTCAAGGTTGTTTCTAGGAGCTACAACAGAACATATAAAATATTAAGTACACAGATAGAATTTCAAAAGTTGCATTTAGCCTCCAAATTTTATTGTTATTGTTACTACAAAATCTAGCACTTTAACCTCACTAAGCAATCTAGATTAAGAGAAACAATGGGATTAGTCACCACTCTCACCTTAGAAACTACTCCCTTGGTATTGTGTGGCTAGCTGCTGGATACAATTCCAACAAGGAAGGCTTCCCCAACAGATCTTAAGGATTAAGTAACCCAAGTAATTTAGGTTAAATAGCCAAACATAAATATTCAAAGATTATGGCTTCTAGTGAGTTTAGGTAAAATTCCAAGATGGCTAGTTTAAAGGACCTTATGGCTAAACCTCAAGGGCTTAGTAACTCAAAAAGAGACTCAAATAGATTCCCAAATGTTGAGATTTTGGGGTAGCATCAAATGTGCTCTAGCTCCCAAATTTTGTGGAGGAGTTGGAGTATATGAGATCTCCAAGACCCAGAAAGCGTTTGAAGAAATTCCATCAGGTTTAAGAGACATTTAATTAATTAATATTTTTAATTAAGGACCCTAAGTCTAACTTAGGAAAATTAAAAGATTAAAGACAATTAAATTAAACATGTGATGAGAATGACTTAAGTGACGCAGATCAAGCAACTTGTAATCTTAGCCGTTGATTAGAGATTAGATCACGATCATTCATGTTTCAATGAGAAAAGTATAAGAGAAAGGCTTGGGGTCAGTTGGAGAACACACACATTTGCGGAACACTGAAGCTAAGCTGAAATTCTTGGGCGTGGTTTGCTAAGTATTTCGGAAGTGTTTACAGCTGCAGCAAGGGGCAGTATTGGCGAGGGGGATGGTTTGATCTCAGGCCAAGAGTATAACGAGGGCAGAGAAGCAGCATTCCAGACCAGCACATAGGCAGCCAGTTGTTACGCAGTCCAACCAAAGCCCAACAGAGGCAGCGTAGAGGCAGCAAGAACCATGCAGGGTTGACGTAGGCCCAGTCAGGGCAGCGCAGGGGTAGCGTAAGCCCTTCAGGGGTGACTCAGGCCCTTCCTGAGCAGCGCAAGGGCTAACACAGGCCAGTCAGGCTGACGCAGAGGGCTTCAGAGCAACACTGGGGTTTTCGGTGGGCTAGAAAGGGCTCGAGTTCTGTAAATCCTGTTTGAGGGTGTGAATCAGCCATATTTTCTATCTTCGAGGATAGAGGTATTGTTGTCGTTTTATTTCCCTGTCGGGTGAACCAGTTTTGGTGCCAAGGATTGTTGTACTTAGATTCTGCATAATAAGTAAAACCCTCCAGAGCTAGTTGCATCGATTTCCCTGCATTGGGCTTTTCCAAGACATTTGTCCAGAAAATCCATGTGTCACTTTGTCTGTGAGCATGTTATTCAGTATTTGATCTATATGTGTAGGTTGTTATATGTAGTTACTTCGATGTTGTTTCTAAATATTTAGAATAATAACTTGTGGATTTAATCAAGTAGGAAAAGTAAATCGAGATTTAACAATAGGATTTCTTAGATTAAGAAAGTTTCACATGGTATAAGAGCAACTGCAAATGAAGCTGGATCTCCAGCAAATCGACTAAAGAAATTTGTGTTGCAAAGAGCAACTGAAACAACAGAGAATTTGGAGAAGGCAACGCAGCACCAGAGGGTAGCGTAGTCCCAGCTAGGTGACGCAGAGACAACACAGTGCCTTCCAAAGGGACGTAGGAGTAGCCTGTGCTGCGCTGAGCCAGTCTGCTCATGTAGAGGCCAGCCACGATGATGCAGTCCAGTTTCAAGTGCTGTGCAGATTTGTCGTGGTCCGAATGCGAAGCTTCAGATCTTCAGCAGTCGTTGGTGGGGTGCAGATTCTTCCGGTGCAGAATCGTGCCTAAGCTAAGTTGACAAAGAGCAGGAGAACAACTACTCAGCAGACTTCATTGCCAAAAGAAATATGAGGATCGATCTTAGGGTGATCGAAGAGAGTTGATTCATAGTGTTTGGCAGATTTCCGAGCAAGGAAATCAGGTGTCAGAGGGAGAAGAGGGTGCCTTTCTCGCCAAGGACCCTAGATCCGAGTTTCTGTTGAGAGTAACAGCAGAAGCGAGGAGAGGAAGATCTGTTCCGACAAATTATTTCTAAGCAGATGACAGCACACGGACTGCGTAATCAGGATAGGTTGGACGGCTTGTCCAACTTTGCTATTTGGAAGGCCAGAAACCTGGTAGTCCTGGAGGCATACGGCTTGAGGGAGCATCTAGAAAAATTCTTGGCTACACCAACCAATGCTCTTCTCCTGGCTAAGCATAATGAAGTAGCAACACATGCCTAGCGCTTCATCATGGACGCGGTTAAAGATCATGTGGTACCACACATAGCCGAGAAGAATACAGCTAATAAGATGTGGAAAGCTTTAACCACATTGTATCAAGGGAAAACAGTCCAGAGAAAGATGCTTCTGGAGAACCAGCTGAGGTTATTTATGATGCCCAAGGGAGAGGAAATCGATCCTTTCCTCTTCAAGTTGCAGTCGATTTAGGATCAACTGACTGCCATGGGACTCAAGGTGGAGGATGATGTCATGGTGAGGATTGCTCTAAATGCAATCACAAAGGACTGGGAAACATTTTTCCAAAGCATTTTGGGCAAAGTGGACCTTCCAAACTAGGACGATATGTGGGCTATCTTTCGACAAGAGGAGATCCGCCAAATGACCAAGAGGCAGGCCAACACCGGTTCAAGCAAGGTAAAGAAGGAGGAAGAGGAATATGCAGCCCTGGCATCTAAGAAGTAGCAAGGGAAAAAGAAGCGTGATCTATCTAAGATCAAATGTTTCCAATGTGGCGAACTTGGACACTTTGCCAGCAATTGTCCTCAAAGGAAGAAGGACAAGGAAGCTTCTAGTTCCAAGGTTGTGGTAGCAGACGATGGCTCCGACAATGACGTAGCCATGAGCGCTCATGAACCACAGAGGTGGGGCGATATTGATCTGTAGAGCAGCTGTAGAGTGGTGGCAGGATCCTTGAGTAGCCCAACTCTTGGATCACATCCGTGCAACAGGAGCCTTAAGACAGTAGCAAGGAATGACTGGGGCAGTGAGTGCAAAGATCACGGATGAAGCAAAGGCGGAGGCTGGGACACTGTAGAGGGAGCAGCAGCGTAGAGGCAACAACGCAGAGGGGTTGATGTGTCTTCAGCAGTGCAGAGGAGGCATGCTTATGCAATGCAAAGTTGCAACAGCGCAGTGGCTTCAGGAGGACAACGCAGAGCAGTAGCCTAAGGAGCTTTAGTGATGAGATGCAGCTCGACTGAGTTGTCTGCCATTGGGCAGGTATCCTTTAGTTGCTTACTCTCAACAACTGAGTTGCAGTGCCGCAGTTGGCAGCACGATGCAGCAATTTGAGAGGGACTTGTAGTACAGATGTAGCAGTGACGGTGACAGAGTCATGGGTAGCGGTACAGACAGCAGCACCATCGCAGTGATGAGGGGTGGCCATGCAGCGGCCCAAGCATTAGCGCGGAGACCGATGCCCGAGGTCAAAGCAATACTTCAGGGTGAAGTGTATTGCTAAAGCACATTCCTTGCTAAGAGGGAGTGTTCAGATTTTGGGGTAGCATCGGATGTACTCTAGCTCCCAAATTTTGTGGAGAAGCTGGAGTACATGAGATCTCCATGACCCAAAAAGTGTTTGAAGAAATTCCATCAGGTTTAAGAGATATTTAATTAATTAATCTTTTTAATTAAGGACCACAAGTCTAACTTAGGAAAATTAAAAGATTAAAGACAATTAAATTAAACATGTGATGAGAATGACTTAAGTGATGCAGATCAAGCAGCTTCTAATCTTAGTCTTCGATTAGATCACGGTCGTTGATGTTTCAACGAGAAAAGTATAAGAGAAGGGCTTGGGGTCAGTTGGAGAACATACACATTGGCGGAGCACTGAAGCTAAGCTAAAATTCTAGGGCGCGGTTTGCTAAGAATTTCATAAGTGTTTTCAGCTGCAGCGAGGGGCAATATTGGCAAGGGGAATGGTTTGATCCCAGGCCAAGAGTACAACGAGGGCAGAGAAGCAGCATTCCAAACCAGTGCAGAGGCAGCCAGGTGCTACGCAGTCCAGACAGAGCCCAGCAGGGGCAGCGCAAAGGCAGCAGGAGCCACGCAGGGCTGATGCAAACCTAGTCAAGGTAGCATAGGGACAGCGTAAGCCCTTCAGGGGTGATGTATACCCTTCCTGAGCAGCGTAGAGGTTGGCGCAGGCCAGTCAGGTTGACGCAGAGTGCTTCAGAGCAACACTGGGCTTTCCGGTGGGCCAAAAAGGGCTCAAGTTTGTTGAGATTCCGGGGTAGCATAAGATGTGCTCTAGCTCCCATACTTTGTGGAGGAGCTGGAGTACATGAGATCTCCAAGACCCAGAAAGCGTTTTGAAGAATTTCTTCTGGTTAAAGAGATATTTAATTAATTATTTTTTTTAATTAAGGACCCTAAGTCTAACTTAGGAAAATTAAAAGATTAAAGTAAATTAAATTAAACATGTGATGAGAATGACTTAAGTGACGCGGATCAAGCAGCTTCTAATCTTAGCCGTTGATTAAAGATTAGATCACGGTCGTTGGTTTCAAAACGAGAAAAGTATAAGATAAGGGTTTGGAGTCAGTTCAACAACACACACATTGGCGGAGCACTGAAGCTATGCTGAGATTCTAGGGTGTGGTTCGCTAAGAATTTCATAAGTGTTTCAGTTGCAGCAAGAGGCAGTATTGGCGAGGGGGATGGTCTAGTCCCAGGCCAAGAGTACAACAAGGGCAAAGAAGCAGCATACCAGACCAACACAGAGGCTTCCAGGTGCTACGCAGTCTAGCCAGAGCCCAGTAGGGGCAATGCAGAGGCAGCAGGAGCCACGCAGGGCTTGACGCAGGCCCAATTAGGGTAGAGTGGGGGCAGCATAACCCCTGATAGGGTGACGCAGGCCCAACCTGACCAGCGTAGAGGCTGACGCAGGCCGATCAGGTTGACGCAAAGTGCTTAAGAGCAGCGTTGGGGTTTCCAGATAGCCAGAAAGGGTTGCAGTTCTGTAAATCTCATTTGAGGGTGTGAATCAATCACAGTTTCTGTCTTCGAGGATAGAGGTATTACTGCTATTTATTTCTCTGTCGGGTGAACCAGTTTTGTTGCCCATGATTGTTGTACTTAGATTCTGCATAACAATGAAAACCCTCTAGAGCTAGCTGCACCGGTTTTCCCACATTGGGTTTTTCCGGGGACATTTATCCAGAAAATCTGTCACTTTGTCTATGAGCAAGTTATTCAGTACTAGCTCTGTATGTGTAGGTTGTTATATGTATTTACTTCGATGTTGTTTCTGAATATTCAGAATAATAACTTGTAAATTTAATCAAGTAGGAGAATGTTGGAGAGGTAAATCCCCTCTGCGGACAGAGGCGATCCCTACTAACCCAGATCGGGTCTAGCAACAATCAAGACACGCAGTGACGCAGGTTCCTAGTTACAAAACGACAAAAGCATAACGAATTGCCTACCTCAAATCCTACGCAGCGGTTGTTGAAGAAAGGATGACGCTTCCCGTCCCTCGCTCGACGGATCACGATCCTTCCGCTTGACACGTCTGAACACCTGCACACATGCAAAGGACACAACGACATACAACGTAATATCTAAAACATGTAACCATACATCAGTCAGAGAGGATGTAATTCATTGCATCAAGAAATAGACACATGAATAGAACCATAATCAAAGTCGCTTATCATTAAAATAACAAAGAAAAGATACAACCCAAAGCTCTGATGCTTCATCTTCCTTCGGCGGGGCTGATAGCAGAGCACGTCTCAACAAAAACTGTCGGAAACAGGACAAAGCTCTCTCTCTTCGGCTTGGCTCTCAAAAGCTATCTGGCTATAGTCTCCTTGCTACAAGTTCAGCTAGCTTGCTAAGGGAGAGGGCAAGCTTTTATAGATGGGGGAAGAGGAGTTGGGATCCCTACAATCATGGGATTAGCCCTATCTCTAAGGAAGCTTTCATGATAGGTGGAAAACCACCTCCCATACATGGAGATCCGGAGCCAAACCACCCAACTCATTTTGGTGACTCGTTCAGGAGTTTGTTGGAATCAAACTTCCGCCATTTATTTTTAAAAAACATCCCTTATTAAGCTTGGCACGAGTGAGACACTGGGACAGAGCGCCAGTTGGCGCGTCCTCTATGGTGGATTTTCTCCATTGGCGCGAGGGTTGAACTGGTTAGTCGCGCCAAGGCTAAAAGATTAGTTTTTAGGGTTTTGCAGAGGAAACTTTCTTCAAAGGAATGATTGTCCTTGTCAAGGGGGATGCCATGAAAGTGGTTTCTGGTCATGTCACTGCTCACAGGTCACGGGAAAGGCCCTCCAATGTGCGGGACGGGGGATTGCAGAGACGGTGACAAAATACTCTGTAACAGATGCCCCCTAAAGCATGAGGCCCGAGAGAGAGAGAGGGGTGAAATGCTTTATGAGAATGTGCCCAACTGAAAACACTGTTGTCAAAAAACCTGCGTAGACAAATACAACTGATATCTTTGATACATGATATGTGGTATGGGCGCAGCCATCCATAATAGAGTATACAATAATCGGAATCCATGGTATGGACGCAACCATCCAGTAAGAAGGATCAACAAGCAGACTCAGGTATGGTCGCAACCATCCAATCAAATGAGTCATGTAACTAATCATGATAATCCACCGCAGCCTGGATTTTATCAGACAAAACCTAGGGTCTTGCGCCCCATCTCGACCCGAACAGAGTACAAGTTCAAGCATGTGAATAAGTGAGCTGAAGTCAAACATGCAAGAACATCGTCTGATTACCAGCCAATAATGAAAGCCGTTAACAAACACGAAAGGTACCACCAATGATGAGAATGGCCCTCAAGATACAATAGGTACAATCCACGGAATGTGAACAGTGAGCTTACGTCGAACACTCGCAGAATCACTTGATCGAAGGCCAATGATAAAAACCTTGTGTCGAATGCGAAGAACCTGCCATTGTGGCATGCAGGCTCCAAGGTACCAGGAGGGAGTCTCTAGATCAATTTCCTGGATAATGAGCTGAAGTCGACAGCAAGTGACCTTGATCGAAGGTGGGCCATAGTGTTTCCCACATCATTGACGCGAGACAGAGGAACATAATGTTTGTGAATCAGGATCAGTAGAGAATCAGAGGGAGGTTGAGAATTGCAGAGGCCAACTTCTCTTGAACATATCGGCAGCACGACAATGGATTTGGCAGTATTTGACATCAAAGGATCTGAGGTCATGATGACGAGGCAAAGAGCAGATAAGCGGTCAAAAAGGATTACCCAAACTCACGCAGACAAGCAGGAAACAAGATGAGATATCCCCAACCCGACACGAATGCAGACAAGTGCCATGTTCAAGAGCAGCATACTGCCGACACGAAGATGATACGAGTTCCATTTTTCCCACCATTCCTGGTGAGTACCTCTTTATTTTTACACAAGCTTGAAAATGATACCATATTCTTGTCATATAAGTTTGTCCTTCGGACAAATCCAACCTAGTACATTTAACGAGCCCTAGGAAGGAGGAACTCGAGCAACGTCATTACGACCGGAATTCGATCTCATCAGGTTTTAACGAGTCTGACAAAGGAAGAACTCGGCGTCGTTTCATGTTTAGAGAGTTTGAAAAGACAGCGGAAAAGTAAACTCCAACAGTCCCTTTTCGTAGATAGTCTCGCAAATCCGAAAAGGTAGAAAACGATATATGAGAGAACCTCCTAGTCGCGATAGGCTAGGGTATTCTTTTTTCGTAAGTAATCTATCCCAGCCCGAAAAAGGGGTAAACGTATACTGGGTAGATGTCATTTCGCAGCCAATTTAACGAGTTCAAAACGACAAACGACTCGGCAATCTTTTCAGTTTTCAACAGTCAGAAAAGAGCTAAAAGATGACTCCTCCTGGAGGAACGAGTGGTATAAAGGGTAGCAACTGGTTCTAGTAATGGTGGAACTACTCTGAACAAATAAAGGTTGAGAGGCTGGCTAACAAGACCACTCATTGCAGTGGTTCCTCAGGAATGGGTAAAACAACCAAGTGAAGGCATATGATCGGCCAAGCAGATAGTGACGATGGAATGAGAGAACCAAGGCTCATCTGGCAAAATAGGCTGATGAAATGGCAATCACAAGAGGTAAAATGGGAATGGTTTCATTTTTACACAAGCTTGAAATCAGGAAACTCTACTTGAAGTTGGTTTCATCTTTACACAAGCTTGAAACAAAGATAAACTATGCTTGAAACCGGTTTCATTGTTACACAAGCTTGAAACGGTAACAAACTATGCTTGAAAATTTTTGCATGCCCCCAACATGGTGACTCAATTCGAAGTTCATGCCCCCCAAGCTTCAATCCATATGAAAGGCTGATGGAGTGAAGGTTCAAGTTACGAGATCAAGAGAAAGACTCGACTGGGATTTTACGAGATCTTATCAAAGACTCGAATTGAACGGGAAAGTGTTTCATTGTTTTAACGAGGTTGACATATTAAAAGAACTATCCTCATGACATCTTGTTTCATTTTTTAGGGAGCTTGACACAAGGAAAGGAACTATGCTCCAACAAACCTTGTTTCATGGTTTAAGGAGCTTGACACAAGCAGATGAACCATGCTCTGACAACCTTGTTTCATTTTTTAAGGAGCTTGACACAAGAAAACGAACTCTGCTCCGATAACCTGGTTTCATGATGAATAAGAAGTCATGGCCTCCAAGAGGTTCTCATCGGATGGGAGAACAACATCTCGGAAATCAGGACCCAATGCCCGCAACACCTGATGCACAACAGCACTATCACTGAATACGAGCACAGGACAGGTAGCCACATAATTGACATGTGGTGGGGATGACACAACTGGCGGATAAAAATCCGGCAGGGATGATGGTGGGCTAGCTGCCATAGTAGGACCAAAGAACGCAAGCTGATCGATGGTCACGATCCGACCTTGGTGCGAAAAACACATCACACGAAAGAGGGAGGAGACAAGTGCTCCCATGGCATAAGTATAATCACGGCCCAAGAGTAAATTAAAGTCCAAGGGGCCAGGAACAACCATCGCGTCCATATGGACAATTTTCCCTCCCAAAGTAACAAGCAACTTCGAAAGGATCCCTAACGGTTGACTAGTTCTTCTGTTAAAGGCCAACAGATTCTGCGTAACAGGCATAAGCGACGGCGAACCGAAAACTTGCCAAGTAGTTGAGGATAAAATACTAACAGATGCGCCTTCATCTATAACGGTGTTGGGTACGACCAAATGGGAGGCCTGTACCGTGATCTCAAAGGGCACATAAGAAGGAAGACGATAACCTGCGAATTGACCCCAATCGAAGGAAGTGACCAAACTACTTGGAGGGGGTACCATCGAACCGAGATGGTCTTCCCCTAGTGTTACGGTAGAAGAAGGAGCATCCTCCACGACCTCCATCATGGAGGCAGAAGGAGTATCCTCCGGGACCTTTATCATGGGAGGCAAAGGAATAGCTTCCTGAGATATAGGGATAGGAGAATCTTTCTCCAAGTCCGAGGAATCTGAAGAAACAAGAACCTAAGGGATGTGAGATCCACTCTCAACAGAAAAGACCTAGTGCACAGCAGACGGGGCCAGCTCAACCGATCCCACGACCAATGGTTGGTCAGGGATGGATTCATGATGGTGAATTTCCGGGGGAGCCGGATCAAGCAAGGATGACTCTTGACTAATCGTTGAATCAACTGGTGAAGGACTCAAAGAAAGTTGTTTGTAACCAGCCGAAAGGCACAGTGCAGAAACAGTCGAGTTGTCCAAAACTCTCTTGGCTTCATCCATATACAGACAAAGGTGAATGGCATGGTGCCCTTCACACAACTTACAGGGATTGGTGAGCTTACCCTGAATCTTAGAAGCTTTACCAGCACTCGCTAAAGACGTGCCTCCAACCTGACTCCCGGAAGCCAAAGGCAACGGCGGACGACCGTTGGACCATACTTCGAGCACCTTGGGAATACCAGGGCAATCTCGAAGAAGATGGTTTCCCTGGCACAACATGCAAGGGAACTTAACTTTCTATGGAGGGTTGGAAGGTTTATCAAGAGCGGACGTTTTAGAAGCAGTAGCTGCAGCCTTAGCCTCTCTCTTATCAGACTTCTTCTTCTTAGTCTTCTTCTTCTTCTTCTTAGCCACCTGGTTACTCGAATCCAAACTTTCACCAGGCGAAGTAGAAGAGGAGGATGTAGAAACAGGTGAAGAAGGGGAGAGGCCCACCTTAGAATCAACATGGCATTGTTCAGGCGGAGGAACTGATCGAACAGTAGCCGGGGCATCTAGGACCACAGAGGTTGAAAACAACCAAACAAACAACCCAACAGTTAACCCAGGAAGGGACAACGTTGCCATATAAGGAGCACCAACATTTCCAAAAGGAGGAAAAGGGCCAGGATTCCCATCAGAGGGGACTCCTTGATTGGAGAACTCCGGAAAAGTTGCCATCGGAAACGACCTTGAAATAAAACACTAAGGACAAAAATTCTAACCAGGAATATTTCGTGGGGGATTAATTTTTAAGACACTGAAACCAGACTCTGTTGTTTCATATTTTAAGAGTCGAGAAACAAGCAAAAGGTGACTCTATCACTTTCAGGTTGGACACGAGCTTGAAAGGACAAGAGCTCGATGATCGTTTCAATTAAAAGAGTCAGTAAAGATCAAAGTGACTGCTCTGGTAATCTAGGTAAATGGGTGTACCAGATATCCGTGAACTTCCATATACACCTTGGTTAAAAAATGAAAGAGAAATCAACCAAGGACTTGCCGTATGTGCAGTTAATCTCCCCGAATGCTGTGTCCGGTGTATCACGGGTATAAGGCGGCAGACTCGGCTTCCTACGGATAAAGAATAGCAACCTAGTGGGGTCTCCCTTCATATACGCGATGGTACGGGGAGCATAAGTCCGTACTAGTGCTGTCTAAAGCCAGGTGGCGAACGACAGCTACTAGGTTTAACGACGCCGAAACACATCACTAGCCTAGACCTCTAGATATTTCGTTAATGTTTCAATGTTGCCTTAGGTTAATTTCGTAAATTTTAAAGTTGATCTTCAATTTACGTTTCAATTTCAGGCCCTATCGAATGTTGGATCTCATAAATCCCTGAATGCACACTACATGCCATAATATATCACTTTGTTCAATGAAGAGCTAACTACGGGAAGGTTGAGAGCTTTTCAAATAATAACAAAACGATCACAAAAACATCCACTATTGTCTCTAATGCATGCTTATGAAACTAAAAACTTTTCTCTTAGAGTTATATAACACTAATAATGCGGAAAAGCTTTCAATTTTCACTAATCTAAAAAAAAGAATGCAAAGAGATTTGTTTTTGTATTTTTCAATGTTTAAGAGCAAATGCACCAAACGAAATGAAAAACTAATGAAGAAACCAATTCAAGAAATGACAGTGAAAGAGCTGAAACAAACAAGTTCACTCAATGCAAACACACACAATCAGAACTCAAACTGATGGAGAAATCCCTCAAATCGAAGAAGAATCTCAAAAAGACTCATACAAACCGTGTAATCTAGGCTCGAAATGAGACAAAGCGAAACTTGAATGAAAAAGAGAGCAATCACTCAACTAACGCAATGATACAATGGAATTCAACAAAACGAATGCAAAGAAGTGAAAATAAAGTTGACTGGAAAAGCGAGAACCAAAAACTCCCACGGGAGGCTCAGCACACTATAGCACCTAGAAACCCTAGGGCTAGAATGCAAAACTGATGGTAAAAGGCAAACAACCGAAGGACTAAGGTCAAACACAGTCAACAAAGACTTCAAGGCACTCAATCATTCATAAAAATGACACCAGGACCAGAAATTAGACTCGGAGGGCTAAAAAACAAGCAAACCCTAACACCAAATAGGGTTGGCGCGACTGTTTGGCTATATTCTGCGCCAAAATAGCATTGGCGCGGGGGCCTAACTAGCAACAAGCGCCAGTTGGCGCGACTGTCAAGCTATAAACCGTGCCAATCGAGTTTACTATGGGAAGAAATGAAAAAAGAGCAAAAAGAGAGTAGATTAGGTCTTCTTGGGACTGAACAAGGGTTTTACACCGAAAGGAGGCAAACCAGAAGAGAAAATCAATCAATCACAAGCCAAAAACAACCGAAAGAGACAAGACTAACTCCAACTAACTCCCCAGCGGAGTCGCCAGTTTGTTGGAGAGGTAAATCCCCTCTGCGGACAAAGGCGATCCCTACTAGCCCAGATCGGGTCTAGCAACAATCAAGACACGTAGTGACGCAGGTTCCTAGTTACAAAATGACAAAAACATAACGAATTGCCTAACTCAAATCCTACGCATTGGTCGTTGAAGAAAAGATGATGCTTCCCGTCCCTCACTCGGCAGATCACGATCCTTCCACTCGACACGTCCGAACACCTGCACACATGCAAAGGACACAACGACATACAACGTAAAATCTAAAACATGTAACCATACATCAGTCAAAGAGGATGTAATTCATTGCATCAAGAAATAGACACATGAATAGAACCATAATCAAAGTCGCTTATCATTAAAATAACAAAGGAAAGATACAACCCAAAGCTCTGACGCTTGATCTTCCTTCGGTGGGGCTGACAACGGAGCACGTCTCAACGAAGCTTGTCGAAAACGGAACAAAGCTCTCTCTCTCCGGCTTTGCTCTCAAAAGCTGTCTGGCTATAGTCTCCTTGCTACAAGTTCAGCTAGCTTGCTAAGGGAGAGGGCAAGCTTTTATAGATGGGGGAAGAGGAGTTGGGATCCCTACAATCATGGGATTGGCCCTATCTCTAAGGAAGCTTCCATGATAGGTGGAAAACCACCTCCCATACATGGAGATCCGGAGCCAAACCACCCAACTCATTTTGGTGACTCGTTCAGGAGTTTGTTGGAATCAAACTTCTGCCATTTATTTTTTAAAAACATCCCTTATTCAACTTGCGCGAGTGAGACACTGGGACAAAGCGCCAGTTGGTGCGCCCTCTATGGTGGATTTTCCCCATTGGCGCGAGGGCTGAACTGGCTAGTCACGCCAAGGCTAAAAGATCAGTTTTTAGGGTTTTGCAGAGGAAACTTTCTTCAGAGGAATGATTGTCCTTGTCAAGGAGGATGCCATGAAAGTGGTTTCAGGTCATGTCACTGCTCACAGGTCATGGGAAAGGCCCTCTAATCTGCAGAACGGGGGATTGCAGGGACGGTGACAAAACACTGTGTAACAGAGAAGTAAATCGAGAATTAACAATAAGATTTCTTAGGTTAAGAAATTTTCACAGAATTCTGTAAATCCGGTTTGAGGGTGTGAATCAACCATATTTTCTGTATCCGAGGATAGAGGTATTGTTGTCGTTTTATTTCTCTGTCGGGTGAACCAGTTTTGGTGCCCAGGATTGTTGTACTTAGATTCTGCATAATAATTAAAACCCTCCAGAGCTAGCTACACCAGTTTTCCCGCATTGGGTTTTTCCTGGGACATTTGTCCAGAAAATCTGTGTGTCACTTTGTCTATGAGTATGTTATTCAGTATTTGATCTATATGTGTAGGTTGTTATTATGTATTTACTTGGATGTTGTTTCTGAATATTCAGAATAATAACTTGTGGATTTAATCAAGTAGGAGAAGTAAATCGAGATTTAACAATAGGATTTCTTAGATTAAGAAATTTTCACACCAAACACATGCAATCTAAAGATTATACTTTACTGCTATAAACTATGGCTTTAATTATCAATTTTACAACATGTAAGTATTTATACTAGCAATGATAAAAAAAAACCAAAAAATCTGTGATAATCAAGTAAAAAGTAGGGCTATTCAATGGGTAAATAAGGAATTTAGTTACAACAATATTTAGTGGCTGAAAACACATAAAACAACTACGCAAACCCTAGAATTCAACCCTAATTAATGGCTGAATAATGCATGAAATATAATATTTTTACTTTTCCAATTTAGTGCATGCATAGTCTAACCCCCTATTTTTTTGTTTTTCAAGTTGTTTGTGATCCTCCGGGCTTGACTTGTGGCTTGAGGAGACCCAGGGGCATCTAATCTGTCAAAGTCACCCCAGGATCACACCTGGCCTTGGCCACACCAGCCCTAAGATGATTGGATTTTTTATCATGTCTCCTCCCCCTAGCACAAGGCACAAACACCCCCCGTGAGGTTTGATTTGGGTCGCCTTACTGACAAGGCCCATCCTCAACCGGTTGTGCTAGTGGGACTTGATGCATGCAAAGTCTAACCCTAGGGACTATAATGTCTAAAGTAAATAATATTGGAAAATGAAGGATTTTTTTTGTTATAATGTAACCCTAATTTAACCTAGAAATATTAAAAAATAGGGTTTCATTTACGTTATTTAAAGGTATTGATACAAGAAAAAAAGCGTCAATTAACCCACACATGTGACTTTAAAAGCCTCCAATGGTGATGTCATCTCCAAAATGCACGGCTCTCCATGAAAAAAGTGCAAGGGATGACCCTAATAGTTTGTCTCATCCGAAAATTCACATCTCATCAAACAGTGTCTCATCACCAAGAAAACCCTCTCAAGACCAACATCATCATCAAGGAAGCCAAAATTATCATCATATCCATCATAAGAGTGATGTCATAATGCTAGGGCATGATGTCACTAGGGTAGCGTGAAAATTTCAAATCTTAAATCCTATTGCAACAACTGGAATCTATTTTCTAATTGTTAATTATTTTAACAATTTATCCGCTACGACAAATATCAAATAAATCACACTGCAACCTTCACAAATAAAACTGCGGAAATAATAGCGCTGGAAGCTGAAAAAATACTAGCACGCACACACATAAAAATGACACCGTTATTTATGGACAATTGTCCCCCTGAAAGACCCAACTTGGGAAAACCAATGCAGCAATGAGGGTTTTATTATTATGCAGCAGTGAATTCTAAGTACAACCTATTGATGCCCGATTGGCAATCCAAACATCAAGAAAATCTAGGCAAAATTATTTTAAGGGAATACCCTTCTTCCACAAGCAATTTTGGCACAATTTCCTTTAGAAAAATCAGCCTCTTGGACCCTCTGTGTCAACCTCTACGCTGCTCTGCGCAGACCATATCACGTCAAGCCTCCAATGTAATATCCCAAATTGGAAACAAAGAGTAATATAAAGCATGCAAAGACTACAACTACAACAAACATAAAATAACCATCAAAAACACCATGATAGAGCCAAAAACCTCTGAGCCATTTTATTAAATCTCTGATGGGAAAAGGTACAAGGAGGTGCTTAGAAAGATGGCACTTTGGCCTACACAAAGCACGCTGAAAGGACCCAGACCCTGCTCAGAAATCTCTGCTACTCTACCCGCTTTGCGTGGCTCCTTCTCTACGTTGTCCTGATTGAATTGTTGCTGCTAGCTGAAAAGGGACTACGTGTTGAGGCTGCTCTGTTGCTCAGAAAATTTTGGGAATTAGATACCGGACTCTCCTCGACAAACCCAAAAAAACCCGCGAAGGGTTTCCAAAAATCCTAATCCTGGAAATTCGCCCCTTTAGGCTTGGCACGTTGTTCTATTGGGCACTCTGGTTTTCTGGCTGAATTGCTGGAAGAAGCTACTGGAAATTTGCCCAAGAACCCTGCTAAGAAGTGGCTAACCTCCTCTCAAACTCCCAGCTGCAATTTGCTCTTCCTTCTTCTCTCCCAAGGCTGCTCCTCAACTAGACTGCATAATTCTCCTACTACCTGTGTGGCCTCTGCGTTGTCCTAGAGGGACTGCGTATACCTGAATGTGTGTCTGTGGTTCCTCTCTCGAAACTGGATGAGACTTCTTTCCTGAGCGAGCACTCAGTCCCCCGAGGATGAGGTTGAGATCTCCGCTCGGAAATCTCTCTGCTAAACAACTCAGGCAGACTCGGCTAAACAGCTCAAGCGTGCTTTCAGTCTATCAGACAGAAAAATCAGTTGATGAATACATGAGGAACGAGTTGCTCTCATCCTCTTTTACCTAGTTGAGCCCCAACGTTCCCTTGGGCCCCACTGGACTACGCTGCCACCTTTGCCAACCAATCACTGCGCTGCTGCCTCATCCACGTTGTCACTGCACTACCTACGTTGTTGCCTCTCCCACGCTGCCACTAAGACATTGTTTTCTTCGTGTGGCTAGCCTCATGGGCCCCACTCCAGCTCTAATATTTGTCTTTGGGACTTTAAGAGAATGAACTGACTTCATAGTTTATTTGTGGGTCCCCTTACCCCCTTTATTTCCTATTATCATTAAAAAAGGCAAAATTTGACAAAAAATAATACTCCAATTACCTGATCGCTAATTTGGAATATTATAGTCCTCCTCGCCAAAACGTTGCTTGTCCTCAAGCAACTGCAGAGATGGATGCTGCAGGATCTTCTCCCCCTCCCAAGTGGCATCCTCATCTAGAAGGTTCCTCCACTTGATCAGATACTTTGACTACCCTGCTACTCAATTGTCTCTCTTGATTGTCTAGGATGGCCTCCAAATGTAGCACCAAATGCCCCTTATCATCAATAGGCAGAAGCTCCATGGTTGTAGTCACCTGCTGCCCTAAATCTTTCTTCAGGCATGAGACATGGAAATTGTTATGAATTCAGCTCCCTGATGGCAATTCTAGCTCATATGCCACCTCTCCAACCTGCCAGATCACTCTGTATCGCCCATAGAAATGCGGTTTGAGATTTTCAACTCCTTTCTGCTTCAGCGTGGACTGCTTGTAAGGCTAAAGATATAGGTACGCCAAGTCATCCACCTCGAACAGCCTCTCTACGCGGCCCCTATCTGCGTACAACTTCTGTTGGTTTTGGGTTGTGGCTAAGTTATACTTGAGAGCCCGGAGTATGTCTTGGCTCTCTTGGATCCAGTCTTTGGCCCTAGGGCCTTGCTAGCTCCAAACATCACATCAACAAAAGTCAAAGCATTATAACCGTACAAAGCATAAAATGGAGACATATCGATCAACATGTGGAATGTTGTGTTGTAGCAGTACTCCCCAAATGAAGCCAGCGTAGCCAAGCCTTCTGCTGCCCTGTGACATAGTTCCTCAAGTAGCCATCCAGCCACTTGTTCACTATCTCGGTCTACCCATCTGTCTGTGGGTGATAGCTGGTGTTGGGAGTTAACTCTGTTCCCACCAAACGAAACAATTGCTGCCAAAAGCCTCCCATGAACCGGTTGTCCCTGTCATTGACTATGGTCTTTGGAAGACCATGGAGTCTGAAGATAACCGAAAAAAATAGCTCAGCCACTTGCGAAGCAGTGTTCCAAGCTGAAATGGCGAAGAAGTGAGCATACTTTGTCAATCGGTCAACCACCACAAAATGCAATCTTTGCCCTGCACCATGGGCAATACAGTGATGAAGTCCATGGAGATGCTTTCCCATTTTCCCTCCGGAATGGGAAGCAGTTGTAACAAACCTGCCAGATGGTTCAACTCCCCCTTATTCCGCAGGCAAACTACGCACTCCCGAACATGCCAGAGTACGTCCTCCTTGAGGCCCTTCCAAGAGAACCTCTCCCTAATGGTCTTGTACGTCTTGGTGAATCCCTGGTGGCCTGAAAGAGATGAGCCATGGGTTGCGTGCAAAATCTTCTCCCTTAGCTGGGAGTTGCATGTCAAAAAGATTCGGTCACGATAATAGATGACCTTATCCATCACCCTATACTGGTCATCCATCACCTGCCCATCCAATACCTCGCATGCAAACCGGTCTTTGGAGTACTCCACCAAAAATTGGGCCCTTCAATCTGTGTCAATGCTCATCAAGGACAGCATTGCAGGTCTCCGAGACAATGCATTTGCTACCACGTTGTTCTTCCCCTTGACATACTCTATGTCAAAATCATACGCCTAGATCTTGCTAACCCATTTCTGCTGCCTTTCCTGCAATTGTTTCTACTCAAGGAAGAATTTAAGACTGTTGTGGTCAGTCCTCACCCGGAACCTGTTCCCCACAAGATACTGCCGAAACTTGGCCAATGCATGCATGATGGCCAACATTTCTTTGTCATAGATGGGGGTACAACCTCTCATGCGGCAGTAGCTTCCGACTCTCTAAAGATATGGGGTGCCCCCCCCTGCATCAATACTGCGCCTTACCGCTCTCCTAAAGCATCACACTTCAGCACAAAGGGTTGTGTGAAGTCGGGTAGTGCCACTACCAAATAGCTACTCATCACCTCCTTGAGTCTTTCAAAGGCCCTCTACTCAGTCTCCATCCAACTGAAAGCCCCCTTTTTGGTTAGGTCTGTAACGGGTGCTGCAAGCTGTGAAAACCCCTTGATGAACTTTCGGAGTAGGTGCAAATACCCACAAACCCCCGGAGTTCTGTCACATTCTTCGGTTCTGGCCAATCCTGGATGGCCCTGATCTTCTCCTTGTGGACTCTCACTTCGTCCACCCCAATGATATGCCCCAAGTAGAGCATCTTTGTCAGCCCAAACTCGCACTTGGACAACTTGGCATAAAAATGTTGCTCCTCCAAGATATGCAGTATAGCCTTTATGTGCTGCAAATGCTCCTCCCATGTGTGGTTGTAGATGAGAATGTCGTCAAAGAACACCAGCACAAACTTCCTCAACTGACCAAGGAAGATGTGGTTCATGCGAAATTGGAATGTAGTCGAGCCGTTGGTCAACCCAAAGGGCATCACCAAAAACTTAAAATGGCCATAGTGACAGCGGAACGCAGCCTTGGGGACGTCCTAGTCCCTCACCCTAATCTGGTGGTACCCCAATCTCAGATCGATCTTGGAGAAGAACTGTGCTCCCCTCAACTCATTCATCAACTCATCGATCCTAGGGATAGGGTAATGGTTCTTCAAGGCCCTATAATCTATGCACATCTGTCGTCCTTCTTCTTCACCAGAACCACAGAAGAATCAAATGGGCTCGTGCTAGGCCTGATATGCCCCAATGCCAAGAACTCATGTATAGCTCTCTCAATCTCATCTCTATAGGCATTAGGGTGCCTGTAGGGAGTGGTGATCACTGCCTGGATGCCCTGATCCAGCTCAATGGTGTGCTCAAACCCCCGATTCAGTGGTTGCCCTGGTGGGATGTCCCCAGAAGCCGTAGAGTAACAGTCTAGGAGAGTCTACACATTCGGGTGTGTAGGCTGACCTGAGACACCTGCCTCTGAAATCCTTAGCTCTACTGCCCACTCTATGTCTCCCTTCCGGAAATTTGTCTCCATTCGATGCGCAGAAACTGTCTGTGGAGGGTATATGTGCATGCCCCTGAGCATCATGTACTTCCCACTCTTCATGTTCGTCCGCTCCATCTCCAGCGTCTCCCAATCTGTAGTGACCTTCCTAAGGGTGATAAGCCGTTGAACACCAACACTACGTTGGTGTCTAGAATATCGACCACGAAGAAATGATCTATCAATGTATATGTCCCCATGGTCAATGCTAATGTCGGGACATAACGCATGCACTACATGGTCCTGGCCGCTGGAACCAACACAAAAAACCCATCCAAGCTTTAAGTCTGTATGCCCCTCCTCTGAACTAGCCGGGCATAAATGAAGTTGTGCGTGGCCCCGTTGTCCACCAACATTGAGACATGTCGCCCCTGACCTGTCCCTCAGACCCTTAGCATTAGGTACCTAGGAACTCCCTGTAAGGATGCAAGGACCCCTCCTGTAGGTGCAAATGCTGACCCTCCTGCTGCTGGGGGAGGTGGTGGTGGATGATCCTCTCCTGGTGCCCTGGTGTCTGCATCTCCTCCCAACTCCTCATATGCCTCCTCTTCTCCTTCACTGTCAGAGAAGACCTCAATGTAGTGTGCCTTCCCTCCGACACATCTGTGACCCAGTGCCCATGACTCCTGACAGGTGAAGCAAAGCTTCCTCCGTCTCAAATCTCTCCGAGTATCATCATCCAAAGGTCCCCAGCCCTGGCTCCCTCTCGTTGTTGGGGCTCTCACGTCCTTCCCCTTCTATTGGAACGTTGGTCTATTGGGCAAGGGAGCCCTTGTCCTCGGCAAAGTGTCCTGCAAGTATCTGGTTCTTCCTACTACGTCCTGCAGCGTAGTGGGCTGAGTAGACCTCATTAGCCCACGCAAGGGTTCAACCAGCCCGTTAATGAACATGTATAATCTCTTGGGCACAGACAAATATGGAACCATCACTGAAAGCCTAAAAAACTCGAAAATGTAGATTTTCGGGTTCAATGTCTGTTTGAGCTTGGTTAGCTCAACAAAATGTTCCTCCGGGTCTTCCCGATCAAACCTTTCTATCAACCTCTGGGTGAACTCATCATACGCTGTCACTCCTGAGTGACTCGGCGTGGCCATCCTATGGAACCACCAGTCATGGGCTTCTCCCTCAAGATGCAATGCCGCCACCTTGATGGCCTCCACCTCCGCCATCTAGTTAAGCTGGAAATAAATATCCAGCTTCTCCACCCAGGCTTTGGCTCAACATTTCGACAACCCATAGAAAGTGGGAAAGAAAAGTCTGCCCACGGTACGTTGTAGGTCATTGCCCTGCGTGTACCCTCCTCCTTTGGTCTGGCCTCATGGTCTGCTGTTGTTCTTCAACTGACAGAACTCATTGAAAGGGCATCTATGAACTCCGACCCATAAGAGTTATATTCTGCACAATATTCTCCGTAGTGAGCCACCTTCGGCTCTTGTGGATCATGGAGAAAAAATTTCTCCAAGGGAAATCACCCACGAAGAGGTGGGTAACAAGGCCAACTTGACCTTAACTGGGGCCGACTTGGTCTTGGAGGCATAAATGGCTTTTTCTTGATAAAATAAATATTTTCCTTTGTTACAAATGGGACTATAACACATGAAATAAATTCCACTTTTACCTAGAAAGACCTAGAAGCACAAAGAACATGACTTTGACTTACACTTGAGCATGAGACACATGCTTTACATAACTAAAATAATTTTATTTTCTTCTTTATACAAAGTATACAATGTCATGATTACAAATAGGTCATTATGAAGACCAAACCTAGTTACAATTTCCAACAATTAATGAGGGAGACACCTTTATAATGATTTTACAATAATTAAAATAAGAAAAATTTCTCCCCAAAGTGAAATTCGGCTTTACCCAAAATGAATTACGCTTCAAAAAATTAAGTCCAAAGTCGATGTGGAAGTATGCAAAGGATAAATGTGGAACCCTGCAACTAGGAGATGGAACTTCAAAAATTAAACGCTAAGGTTCCACGTAATTAATTTCTCAATGGTCAACTTTAGAAAATTTCGCTCAACTATACTCACTACTCAGTAAAAATGCTCACGGCCAGGAGAGAAAAAAGGCTTGAGAAATTCGAAGTTAAATTTACAAAACCTTATAAATGATTTCTTGAATTTTCAAGGCTTGAATCATTAAAAATTTTGTGCTATTTTTTGTAGGTCAGGAATGACTTTTGCTCTAGAAAAAATATGATGGCCTCTTTTACGCTCTCAGCCCCAAAGCTCAATGAGAAATCCCTTAAAAAAAAATTGATTTTTCTTTTCAATAAGTCCAAAGGTTAAATGATTTTCGCTTCAAGAGATGGATCAAGCCACTAGGGCTTGCGGCCAAGAGGAAAAAATACCTATGGCTGTCACAAAAAATTATTCTAGAGCTGCAAAAGATATCTGAAGCAAAAAAAAATCAAGTTGTTGCAATAAAATGTCAAGGTTTTTGCACAAGGGTATGTAGCAAATTTGAGAAGGATTGCGCCTTAAGGAGAAAGCCCTTAAAATGTTTTTGACTCCCTTAAAACAAATTGCAAAAGGTTTGAAACCCCAAATGAGACTCTCTAAATCAATCTTGAAAGATATGTCAATTTTTTTTAATAAAACCCTCCAAGGAAATAAGATTATTCTATGGAAATTCAAGGGTTAATTAACACCAAGAAACAAATTGTATCTTCTTTGCTTGCGGCTCAGAGCACAAATGCCAAAATGGCCTACGACCTTCAGAGAAATTGTCAAAATTTATTTTGAACCACAAAATAATAGAACCCCTACTAATTGATAAGCGTATGCCTTTCAAGGCTAGCGGCTTCACCAGAGAAAGGCCTTAGTCTACAAAGTGATAAAACCGAATTCGGATCTTTAAAGAAAAAAAACAAAAAAATTTATTTCCAAAATATATGAGTTGAAACCCTTATGAAAAATTCGATTTTGGAGCAATGAAAGGCCACAAAACCCTAACGGCCTAAAAAATGATGGACGACCTTCTAAAATTTTCGATTTTCCACAAAACACTAGCCGTCCAGACCAATTGAGGGTTTGACCTCAAACAAATGTGATTTCTCTTGATTTTGAATAGAATCCACCTACACAAAAAATATTTACAACATATCTATGCCAAACCCTTATCCTTCTCTTCAGGTCTGCAGGAAACAAATGAGAAAAAACACACAAATATATATATATATATACAAAATTACAAGAGTAAGCTCTTGAAATAGCATATTTATTCAATTTAAAGAACATTAGTATCGGGAAAATAGATTGAAGATAAAAATAATCGCATGCCAAGGCCTAGAGACCCCTACAAAATCTTGTTAGATAAGTCTTTGACCCACACACTATGGGTTCTTCAGCTTCTATGTATTGGGAGTTGGCTGGTCCAACCAAATACTTACCCTCACGCCCAAGATCTGAATATTAGAGAGATATCTACACAATTAAGATCAAGTTGTTAGATTAACAGAGGTTAGATAACACAAGAAATCTAATGATTTAGAGATACTTGCTAGATCAATCGAATTTAAAATGCTTCTCTAAACCTAATAACTAATGCAATATATCTATGCAAATAGTAAATCCACAATTGGCTGATGAAATAACAATTGTTTAAATTTAAATCAATAAAGCATTAAAAACATTATTCAAAAAACATTACCATAAAATACTGAAAAATAACACCATATCTTTTTGTAATATTCCTAATGGAAATATACAATGCTAAACAAAGCAAACATAACAAGAACACATACAAAAATTTACAGCACATTTAACAACCAGAAATCTCCATGAACTAAGGTGATCTGAGACATTTTATTAATAAAAAAAGGGTACAACATGGTGCTGGAAATAGTGCACCTGGGCTTGCACAAGGCAAGCTAGCAAAGCCCAAATGGAATATATGAAATCCCTCTCTAATATGTTGTTGCTCTCTCCTGGCACTGCGTTGAATTGCCCAAAAAACACGCTACTAGCTGCAAAGAATTGTTTCTAGGGCCTCCTCGGATGCTTAGAAAATTCCAAGAAATTAACCGCGAGGTCTCCACCAATAACCCACAAAAACCCACAAAGGAATACACCAAATCTTGACCTCGGAATTTTGGCCCAATTTTCCCCTAGTTGTTCGCTGAGTTGGGATCCCTGTTTGACCCCTCAAATCTGGCCAAAAAATTCGGCCAAATTAATCTTGGCCTCTCCTCAATAAACCTAGAAAAACCCAAAAAGGGTTTGTTCTAGTTTTGACGCTCTAAAACTGATCCCCAAATGCTTGGCCCTCCTCCACAAGCAGAAGATGTACCCTATAGCAAATGTTGTGTTTGTTGCTCCACCAAAATGCTGGAAAAGCCCCCACAACAATTCAATGGACTCCACCTCAATTTTCAGTGCACAACTCCCTTCACTCATCAACCTCCAAGCATGCCTCCTCCAAGAATTACGCAATCCCTATGTTGCAGCTATTGAACCTCTCCACAAACTCCCCCTCCTTGATGTTGGTACGAACTGGTATAGTTAGGACTCCCTCCTTGGGCTGGCACTCGAAGTCTACTGAAGCAAGGGTTGATATTTCTGCTTGGAAACACTCGTGTGCTAAATAACACTTGCAGACTTGGCTTCAGCTCAAGCGTGCTATGTCAAAGATAATTTTCTCAAATAATCATCAATGCCCCAAATGAGTATCACTCTCCTTTTATCAAAGAGTCTCCAAATGCCCATGTGGGCTCAACTTGACTTTCCCCCACCAACTTCGCTCCAATGAAAGCGTATTCCACATGTGGGTCGTAATTTTCCATGGGGTGGTCTCCATGTTCCGCTAGAGTCACAATATTTCACTTCCTTCCTAATGTTTTGGCCCCTAGTTTATCCAAAATTCATGTGGGACCCCTGAACCCACATCTCCTAAGTGCAAACATGAAATAAGACAAAATTGGGCAAGATTGATATTTCCTTTAGCAATATTGCAAAGTGGGAATATCATAGTCCTCCCCGCCAAAATGTTGCTTGTCCTCAAGCAACTGCCGAACAAGCACTCTCTCTATTTTCTGCTCCCCATTGTCACTGCAAAAATGTGTCAGGGTCCCAGATGCGCCACCGAATTGTCCTTGAACTCTGCACTGTCCTGACATGAAAGAATCCCTCAATACTAGGATCCCAAGCCATCTTGTCCCACCTGAAGCTCCCCTCGCTCCACTCACTATCCTGCCCAGTATAAGTACCAGAAGTCCCCTGTATACCATCAATGAGTATGGCATCATGATTATGTGGCACTATGCCCAACTCCTCGTGAAGTTGTCCTACCACGTAGGCCATCACCCCATGCAATCCAGGAGTATACTCTTGAAGATACCACCCAATCCCTACAAAGATAGTGTCTCGCTCACGTGAGCTTCTCCTGATATCATCCCGCTGGCCAACCTGCCATGCTAATGAAGTCCCCCACGCCATCGATGACTCGCTAAAGCCCAATAGAAGATTTGCATGATCTCCCCCTATAATAGCCAGCTCATCCCTAAGGGTTATTGAGTTGTGGAGAGCGGTGATGATCAGGTCCCCTGCTAACCTTAGAGTGGTGCCACCACGCTGACGTTGCACTGCTCTGATTATGACAAACTCCCCACCGTATGTGAACTGTATCCTCCTCTCTTGAGGCCTAGTGCTAAAAGATTTGTGAGAGCCAAGCTCATCCTGCCCGGGCATCTCCATGATTCCAATATCTACCCCTCCACTATCAATTTCGACCCTAAGCAACAACAGGATAAGTCTGCCTCGACATGCAGTGGTGGCCTTAGTGATCCCCCATGGGTCAAACGCAAGGTGAACCAGATCACCCTCTGCCATGACCTTGTTGATCACACAATGGAGTGATATAAATGCCAACCGGATCCCTAGATCCCCCAACCATGCTGGGAGCTCATACCTCCCACTCCTCGCGGAATTTCACTGCGTAGCTCTGCTACCTGCTAGAACCCATCTGACCCTCATCTCTGACCCCTGTATGTAACCCATGGGTGGACCCCAAGTATCAGGAGTCTGTCCCATGCAAGCCAACCTGCCCTGATCCTGCCAGACCATGCAGTGAAATCTGCACTCCAACTCCTGATGGTACACCTGGACACTGCTCGGAGTATGGTTGCCCTCCTGTAGACGAAGTCTACCATCCACCGTCCCTCAGGCTCCTTTGACACCTCAAGTTGTCTTGCCAGAAGTGCATCATGCAATTCCCTCGCAATCAACTCCCCATGTGTGAGCCCAGGGGTGGAACCTATGCTACCTCGGCAATAAACCAAGTTGTCCCTAAGCCAGTATCCGTCAGCCCATGCCTCCACCAAAACATCTCAACTGGAGAGTCATGGGTAGGTAGGTCCCCAAGCGTAGGATCAAGAGTCTGTTGGGGCATTGAAGAATATCCCTATGGATGCCCCTCTCTCTGTCTCGAATATGCTGATAAACTAGTCGAAGACTCGTCCCTGTACACCACAGGATATCCCCGGCTACCACTATACCACCCTGTACTGTCTCGTGCCCTATTTGTGTCAAGGCACCCATCACTCCTCGCGTGTACTCCATGTGATGTAAGACATTCCTACTCCACAACGCAATCCAACACACTACATTATACCACCATGTACCTCCATGTCCACCGGTAGTCCACTACTCAACGCTAGATGCTCCCACACATACCTGGATGTGACGGCCTAGGGTTGTGTCTCTACGTGTCAGGCCACCCTCGATTGGTATCATCACCTCCACCATTGCATCACTATACCCACCGATGAACGAATCTTCACTCCAAATCCTCTCTGAGGGATCCGAAAAGTGAATCTCCCTATGTGTCAGTGGTGTTGCCATCACTGCCCTGCTCCTCTATGACCTTTGTGCCCCACACAAAGGTGAAGAATCCCCAACTCAATACAAGGCACCATCTTGTGGCCTGCCAATGCCACCTCCAACAAACTCCTGCTAGAGTATGTTGATCACCTCGTGATCCCGTGTACAAACGTTGTACCAAGACAATCCAAGAAGTCTATCCATAAACTAGTTGGCCACTAGTGTTGACCGAAACTCCCCTAGCGATTGTGCACGCTCAACTGCTAGGACAACTGTACCATCCAGGTCGTAGTCAATCGGCATACCTAGGAAGCGATAGGTAATCCCACCTGAATCCCAACACCAGTCTGGGCTTCCGGTATCCCCAGTGCCTAGAAGCTCCTGCTGAGCTACACCCGAGTCCACCACCATCTCCATAGCCCACTCCACAAGGTACCAACTCAGAATCTCTTTCCATCCAACCCCAAGAAAGGGATCGAATGCACAAACTCCCACGCATAGAACAACCCCAACATGCGGATGTTGCACCCTGTGTAACTCTGATCGTCTCATCCCGCTATCCAGGTTAACACATGAGATTTGAATAGGTAGTTTTGTCTCCCTCTCTCCAATGGGAAAAGGTGACCCAATAGTGTTGCTAACCTGGGCATCCCCTCTAGTATGTCTAGAAAACTCCGCCTCTCTCAATCCAATGTGTAGGGATGGGATGATACCGCTGTAGATCCTGTCAGCGAACTGTGCTGGAATCCCAACGTGTGGTCTCTGTGTTGCCCCTCATCTAGCTAGCCCGAAGGATGGTTGCACATCCTCCTCCATCATGGGCTTGACATGAGCCTCCAACTACTCCTGCATAGACAATGCAACACACAAGACATGCTCATCAATGAGTTGTAGGTGGTTGCCATTCTGAGGCTCTAACATAGACCAAGATGCCTCATCAATGGACACCCCATCAATGGATGTGTGCTCAATTGCCTCCTCCAATTTGTCTATTAGGGCTACCAAAGGAAACTCCAACAGGGGTGACTCTTGCGTCGCACTAGGTGTATCCTCGTTCTCCTCCTGTGTGCCATTAGCCTCATGCTCAACTGGATAGAACGTATCTAGATGAACTCCCTCCTCCATGGGCATCTTCTCTCTCATCTCATCATTACCTCCGCCTCCCATCTTCATCTCAACAGTATTAATACTAGTGTTTCGTTCAGTGATCATGATCCTCTTATTTTCTTCATCTACAGGTCAGCAACTACTGTTTCTTCTTGCTACCCTTGTTGACAACCACTCTTTGAGCTGCCCCACCAATCTCCCGAGGCTCCTAGTAACATTTTCAAATTTCTCCAACTAAGACATTTTTGGGCACAAGTTCAATCTAGAGAATAATGTGAGACTAGTGTTTTAGCCTCTGAAATTCTAGTCCTCAATAACACTTGAGCATTTGCGTGATTTAGACCCGCAACTGACCAAAATCATGCTCTGATACCACTGTAAAATTCCTAGTGGAAATATGCAATGCTATACAAAGGAAACATAGCAAAAACACATACAAAAATTTACAGTACATTGAACAACCAGAAATCTCCATGAACTGCGTTGATCTAAGCCATTTTATTAATAAATAAGAGGGAACATGTGGTGCTAGAAAGAGTGCACCTAGGCTTGCACAAGGGAAGCTAGCAAAGCCCAAATGGAAGATATGAAATCCCTCTCTGATATGTTGTTTCTCTCTCCTGGCACTGCGCTGAACTACTCAAAAGATATGTTGCTCGCTATCAAAATTCGATATCCCGAAGCCCTACTGCAGTGATTGATTAGAATTCTCTTACTTGTTAATTACTGAACAAGTTATTTACATTGTTACAAAGCAAATATCGAAATAAAATCTACTGCAACCTTCAGAACATAAAATACTGCGGAAATAAAATATTGAGCAAGCAGGAAATAAACACACACAATGAACACCGTTTTTTTTGGACAATATCCCCGGAAAAAACCAATGAGGGAAAATTGGTACAGCAGCTGAGGGTTTTAATATTATGCAGTAGTTTTCGGAATATAAGTCACTGGATGCCCAAATTAACTATCCAATATTGTAATGACCCATTTTGAATTATGAACAAAAGATATTAGTAAGCATACGATATATGTGTATGATCGCTACATATGCATACGTCGTATGTCTTACACTAGTATACTTATTAAATAATTATGAAAGATATCTAAATAAATGATAAATGGATCAAGTACAACAAAATATTAAAGAGGAGAAATATTACTTATTTTGTAATTATTAAGCTATTTTAAATCAAATTTATAATACCAACCCTATTAATGTAAATAATAAAAATACATTTTTCATTTAATTATTATAATTAAAAAGAAATTAGTTTAAAATATATGTATATTTAAATATTTATTAAAATCATTATATTTTAATATAAATCAAAGAATTTTTTATTTTTTTTTCTACGTAAGACTAATTCTATTAAAAGTAAATATTAGTACAAAACTGCCTCAGCATCTGCTGTGAAAGCCAGAGTGCTGGGCTTGATAGACAGGCTGGTCATAGAGAGTCTGGATCGCCCTGTATGGGAAATCGATCCTGTTATCATCAATGTCTTGGCCGCCCGTAAAAGGGAAACCGACCTTAAGTACATGCAGACCAAAATAACATGTGTATAAAAACTGAAAACATCCATCAGCCCTTCCAGCTGGGCTTTGAAATCAGAAAGCAAAAAAAGCCTACAATGTTTAAACGTCGAAACCTGGAAAGCTTGGAAACTGAGCATATCACCCTTCATGAGTTGGAGATTCCGATTCTTCGACGATCCTGCAAGCATATTCATATTCTCTGCTGTTGTCATCTTTGCCAGCATGTCTTCTGTCCTTCGGGTCAGCGTCCTCAGCTTCTTGACGCAACTCAGACTGAGGCGGAGGAGAGGAAGATGCCGGGAGTTTCACTCTGCCAGTGGAGCAAGGGGCACGGGGGGCGATGGAGAAGCAGAGCGGGCAGGAGCCGGGTAAGGGATTTCTTCGCGAAGGGTGACAGAAATAAGGGCAGTGACAACGGACTGTACAGAGGTGCAGTCAAAATGGAGCTCAGCTAGCTTGGTGGTCTGACGAATGAAGGTCCTAGGATGAGCACTGCTGGAAGGAACAGAATGCAAAGGCGGAATGGAAGGCCCAGCATGTCCAGAGTCAGGGAAGCGCCTTCGTCCTCGAACCCTGCCCCCTCGCGAAGCATGGTGCTGAACCGGGTCATCGCTGGCATAAGAGGGACTTGAGCCAGAGGAGGTCGAGGGGCGACTGAAAGATGCACGACCCCGGCTTACCCCTCGTCTGCTCCGCATCCTCTGCCGGAGTCGAGGCATGGAGAAGGGCGGAGGGCGGACGTAACACGGGAAGGAGGAACCACCGAAGAGCGCATGAGGTCTAAGAGCAGTGCGAAAACGAGAGCAGAGAGCCAAATGAGCAATGACAGGGATGTCAGGACCTTCAGAAGGCTCAGCAGACCTACCAGGAGGAGAATTAACACTGCAAAAGGGGTTGTTGGAGAAGTGAAGCCCAGGGAGAGTCTCCAGGCAAGCGAGGAGACTGCACTGTCGACCTGTTTGAGTTTTGATACTGGATTCAGCGTAGCCAGGAGGGCAATCACTGCGAAGGGGCGTCGGGAGACTACCACTGCAACTACAGTCATGCGCACAGGCCATAATGTGAGCCGAGGCTAAGTGAACCGCCAAATGGAGAGGCATCGCAGAGCAATTAAGAAGGTGAACTCCAGCCCGAGGTGGAAAATTAATGGCGTCTTTAAGATTGGTACCAGGAGCCATATGGGTCACCCATGCGAGCTCCTTCGGGAGCTGCGCAGGGTCCCAAGTCCCATCATACCCCATCCACATCCGCATCCGGAAATATAAATCAAAGAAATTAATGTTAAAGTCATATTTATAATACCAACCCTATTAATATAAATAATAAAAATACATTTTTCATTTAATTATTATAATTAAAAAGAAATTAGTTTAAAATATATATATTTAAATATTTATTAAAATCATTATATTTTAATATAAATCAAAGAAATTAATGTTAAAGTCATAAATATAAGGGTACGTAATCTCATTTTGAGAAAATGAGATTACACGTATACTTCCAAATAAGCAAATCAAATCTTGGAAAATGGTGAATGAGGCGACAACAGCCTGAGAAGGCCTATTTATTCATGTTAATGGAAAATTGAAAAGGGAGATGGGAGAACGAAGGATTGAGGAGCTGTGTGTCGAGAAATTGAAGTACAAACCACGTTGAAGGACTGGGAAATATAGAGTTTCAATTGTTCTGACATTTTGGGCACGAGTGCCAAATTATCTCAATCTAAATACTTTGGAACTGAGTATCGAAGTTGTATTCAATTGGTTGGGTGGTTTTTGGTCGTTTGGTAACGAGAATGGGAGCAAGAGCGAGAGTTACAGCAGAGAGTTACAGCAAAAAAGAGTCATCTTCAACTACCAAACCAAACCAGGTTAGTATTTAAGAGTTAAATTCATAAATTTATTTATGAAGGTAAATGTTAATTATACCTGTTAAATTCCCTATTTTGAATTTCAGAAATTTGTCTTAGAGTATCAATATTTTTATTACAGTATCAATCTCTTTATTTTCGTGGTATTATATTTGGTATTATGTTAAAATTAGGGATTCACACATACACAAGTGTATTTGAGCATAAATTTTGTTATATCCTGTTAAATTTTGAATTTTAGGGCTTTCCAGTTAAATTTCGAACTTTAGGGCATCACAGTTTGGTATTAGAGCACAGTATACAAACTCTGTGACCTTAATAGGGTTTTTAAGATTATATTTCGCGCGATACCCACTATATATTTATATTTTATTTAACGGGTCTGTAAATAGTGTCTAGGGTTAGGGAAATCACTTGGACATACAAACTTGTCTGAGTCAATTGAATGCCTGAGTCTTTCTTCTAGACAAAATGATATTTCCGACGTGCACTTACAAGTTTGTCCAGAACAAATTCTTTAAATTTTGTAGAAAAGCATCATTTATGTGCACAACTTTTCTTAATTTTGGCATCAATTTCAAACAGCTAATACAATTTTATGTTTATTTATCTAGTATCTGGAAAATTTCTCGAAAGACCTCATTATTCTCTCATAACCCTACTACATCCCTAAATACTAAAGATTTTCCCTAATTTATGCCGAGGCCCATAGTTCTCCAACTGGAGGAAAGGAACACCTTAAAACCAGATCTCCATGGGCTCGACGCAGGCATATGAAATTATTCTTTAAAGAGTGCTAGATATATGTCTCGGTGTAGAAACTCAGCATATACTGACAATTCTGATAATATTTATGCCTTCCGCTGAATCCTATCCTCTTGAAAATACGATTTGTTCAACGGTGAATGATGCAAAGACTATAATTTTCTTAGAAAATAATAAATCTCCATAATTTTAACTATGAAAATTTGATAACAAGATATGCAAATTATCTTCGTCAATTATGCGGTTATAAATTCAATGATTTATACGAATTGAAAAGGCTACCACAATCCCATAGGAAACAATATGTGAGTTGGCAACGACGCAGTATGCGATATTCGAACCATCAGCACGATATCTGATTTATGTCTGTTGGAGATTCGAACCATAAACACATTCATTGGATTTGATAACACACTTTACGTGGGCGTGAGATGGATACCGTGCGTGAAGTTGTGTGGTTGATAATCCATCAAGGAAGGGGTACACAACATATTATGTAAGTCAATGCATGGTACACGACCGGGTTGCATATGTATTACATACATATATAATACCATGAGCTTCAGTGTGTGTTTGCCAACAAGGAAGAGGAATTCTTGCTTAGCAAACCCATTCAGAAAGATGTTAACATTATAATACATTATTATTTATTTTGAAATATTATGTCTGTATTTTATGTTGGGTTGAAACGATGGTCAACACTTGCCCCATACGTACAATACTATGCCTCACTCGTTATGGCTTGCGCATCAGCCTTATGGCCTTGGTCCCATCGATTAATTAAAAATTTTAATTGTATTTTAGGCATTAAAAGAAATAAAATCCCAACTTAAACCAAAGATAAAGAATAAGTTTCCAAGAATCAAAGAAAACTAATTTTATTAAGCAGAGGCCTAGTAATCAGAAAACAACAAAGAAAATAGAAAATTGTGCCGTGTGCACTCGATGCACATCTCAATGCAGCAATTCTCTTCGACAAGGTGGGGCCATGTCTACATCCAATCGTGTGTAATTTGCACCCATACTTAAACTTCTGGTGCACCTGCCTACAAATATTTAACCATCATAATTTAGATTCTGATTATATTTAGAATTTTGTAAACAAAAATATTATACACTTTCAATTTTGTTTTCACACGGTGAATCTGAACTCCTGTAATTTTGTATATATTGAATGGTTACAATTTTATTATAGTTCGATATTTCTTCGCAACATATCACTATGAGATCGTACTATGTATTATCAAGTGATTGGTGTATTGATATTTCCTTAGCACTTGAATGGTATAATGTTTATTCATCATATTATTGTAAAAAAAATTAAAATATAAAGTAATTGGATT
Organism: Pinus albicaulis; assembly: GCA_034641835.2. NCBI lineage: Eukaryota > Viridiplantae > Streptophyta > Pinopsida > Pinales > Pinaceae > Pinus > Pinus albicaulis. The sequence goes on along the minus strand of CM076574.1, from coordinate 462,720,074 downwards.
CTACAATTTATTATATATATATATATATATATTATAGAAAAGTAATAGATACAAGAATGACTCTTCAACTTTATATGATTATCTAAATTACATATAAATAATGATAATTTAATTTATAATTATGTAAGATATTAAATTAATGCCTATTAAATGTTAATTATTAGAAAACATTCATCCATGTAAATATATAAAAGTTAAAGTAATAAAAATAATTAATTATTTCTTTAATTTTTTATGAATTAACAATTGGTACCTCATCTTGATTATTTTTACCTGGTTTAATGGTGTGTCTGTAACTGCAGTTAGGACTAGAAAATGCTAGACAAACTTTACGAAATAATATTATGGTCTATAAAGATCCATGCACTTATTACACATCATGATAGTACACCATGCATTAGGACAAGGATGTAGTGATACCAACCTCCTTGACCTCAATATCAGTAGGACATGCCTACAGGGAATAATAGCAAAAAAACTATACCCGTATGTAAGCTTGAATTTATGAAATTATATTTATAAAACCTAAAAAAGTACTTTGGATTTTTGCACTTCAAATTTTCATAAATTTTACTGTGTGACTAGGAAAAGTCGGGTTGGTAAGGACATATCAATGACAACCACGCCGTCGGGTGGCATCACCATCTCTAATGCCACCACCGACCTCATCACCATCACCATCACCACCATAGAGATCAGCATCAACACCAGCCACTACAGCGCCTGAGGCTAACTACTATAATGCGCTCATTAGAAGCCATTTTGGAAACATTAAAAGGGTCGCAACTGGCCAATACCAAGGAAGAGCAACCTCATTTTGAAGAAAGACATTCAGAAAAGTCTAAAGATTGTGATTATAAGACACCAAAGGAAAATATTTCTAGAGAATTACATAAGATTAAACTCTCGAAATTCTTAGGAGGGCGAACAGGAGAACGTGCTGAAGCATAGTTAGAAGGAATGGTAAGATGCTTCGCGCAAAGAGAATATTCTTCTACCTCTAAAACAAAGAACACTATATTTCAGCTCAAAGGGAGTGCTATGATTTGGTGGGGAAATCTAGAAAAGCAACTACATCACACATCATACAATATTCCTTGGGAGTTGTTTGAGGAAAGACTTCGTCCAAAATACTTACCACCTTTCTTTCAAGAGCAGCAAGCCAGAGTCTTCCATACATTAGTCCAGGGTAATAAGACCGTGGAAGAATATGAGATAAGATTTATGGAGCTTGTAAAATATGTTTCTTATCTAGATACTAATGAACAACAAATCGAGCGTTTCATATATGGATTAAATTCTCGAATCAGGGCTATGATTAGAATGTGGAAGCCATCGTCAGTGGCAGAAGCAGTTGAATGCGCATGTTATGCAGAGGAGCATTTAGGGATTAAAAGGGATATTAGGCCAACAGAACCCTCGCAGCCAGGATTTACAGGAAAGACTCTCTGAAACTTCTTCAAGGGAAGTAGCTTGAAACCGCCTCCTTATGGTAACAGGTTTACCCCAAGTGGAGTAGGAGCAAGAGCTCCCATGACTGTTAATACTATAGTTGTCGAATCATCAAACACTAGTACATGGAAACCTTGAGGGATTGTTAATAGAGGAAGAAATGGGAGAGGAAGTAGCACAAGAGGACGGAGCTCCTTGTCTAGAAATTTACAATTCGAATCAAGGGGACCATCCCAAGTTAATTGTTGGGGATGGGGAGGACCACATTTTCAACGTGATTGTTCGAAAGTCTCATCAAATGTAATGCAGAGAATAGGAAAAAAATCATCATCAAATACCCAAGGCAATCATAGAATCCATGCTGTAGTCAACAATAACCAAGCAGCACATCAGTCCACTGTTGTGGAATCCTCGGGTACTATCAATGGAATAAACACTCACTTTTATTTGATATTGGTGCTACTGATAGTTTTATTGCATCATATGCATTAAATAAATGTGGGTTGGCATCCTGCAAGCAAAACGATTTCAAACAGGTAAAAATGGCTTCAGAAGAACTTCAATTTGTAGATTTAAGTGTTGAGGAATGCAAAGTTGATCTAGGAGTCTGTTCGACCAAATGAAAAGTATATGTCACAACCCTAAGAACTTCTGACCTCGTCATAGGGATGGATTGGTTGGAATCTCATCAAGCATGGGTAGATTGTTACGGGAAAATAATACTTTGTGGGAATGATGAAGGAGAGACGATCCAAATCCAAGGTATTAAGAGAAAAGTGTCATTATGTTTCATCTCAGCAATGCAAATGAAATGTTGCTACCGAAAAGGTTGTCAGATATATGCAGTTCAAGAAGTAAGCAAAGAGAAAGGGTTGTCCTTAGAACAATATCTGGTGTTATCCAAATTTTCAGATGTTTTTCTAAAGGAACTACCAGGATTACCTCTTAAAGGAGAGTTAGATCTCACAATAGAATTAAAACCTGGAAAGGAAGAAATTGCTAAAACACCCTACAGAATGACAGCCCCAGAACTTCAAGAATTACAAATTTAGTTGAAGGAACTGTTGGATGTAGGGCATGTTCAACCTAGTATTTCACTTTGGGGTGCTCCTGTAATATTTTTCAAGAAGAAAGATGGTTCCTTGTGATTGTGTATAGACTATCACGATTTAAATTGAGCTACAGTAAAGAATAGGTATCCAATACCTTGAATTGATGACCTTTTCGACCAAATGAAAGGAGCTTCTAACTTTTCAAAGATTGATCTACGATCAGGTTATCATCAGCGAAGGATTAAAGAAAGTGATGTTTCTAACACTGCATTCCGAACTCGTTTCGGGCATTAGAATTCATTGTGGTACCATTTGGGTTGACCAATGCACCAGCAGTATTCATGAATCTTATGAACAGCGTTTTCCACAAATATCTCTATCAATTTGTACAAGTCTTCTAAGAAGATATTCTCATCTATTCTAAGAATGAGAAAGAACATGAAGAACACCTACGGATAGTATTGTCTTGCCTTGGGGAACACCAATTATATGGAAAGTTATCCAAGTGTTCTTTCTTTCAAATGGAGATTCATTACTTGGGCCATATTATATCTGGTGAAGGAATCTCAGTAGATCCAGAAAAAAGTGAAAGCAATCATGGAATGGTTGATACCTAAGAATGCACAAGAAGTATGAAGTTTTATGGGTTTAGCAAGTTATTATCGAAGGTTTGTAGAAGAATTCTCCAAAATTGCAAAACCTATCACAACCCTCCAATGTAAAGGTGTTAGGTATGAATGAACCGAGGAATGCATAAAGCATTCTCCGAACTTAAAAGATTATTGACTAGTGCACCAATTTTGCGAGTACCTGATATGGACAAAGATTTTACTGTGTACTGATGCACCTAAACAAGGATTAGGCGAAGTATTAATATAGGAAAGAGACATAATAGCATATGCTTCAAGAAAATTAAAGCCTCATGAAGAACTTTATACTACGCATGATATAGAGTTAGTCGTTGTGGTGTTAGCTTTAAAGATATGAAGAAATTACTTGGTAGGGAGAAACTTTATGCTCAAAAGCGACCATCAAAGTCTACAATATTTGTTCACCCAGAGAGACTTGAATGCTAAACAAAGACATTGGAGTGAATTCTTAACCGAATATGACTTTGGAATTTCATATATAAAAGGGAAAAAGAATGTAGTAGCAGATGCTTTAAGTAGAAGACCTAGGATTTTTTCCCTCGTTCATATCAAGGTAGACTTGAGGAAACAAGTACTAGAACATCTTGTAAAAGGCAGTTGGTATTTAAAATAAAGATACGGGCTTGATCTTAAAATCCAAAAGAATCTAAGTTTGAAGGATATGATCTAAAAGATGATGGAATTTTATGATTCCATGGAAGGATGTTTATACCAGATAATGGAAATCTCTGAAACACCATCCTAAAGAAAGCCCACAGAGCATTATACTGTGTACATCCTGGTGTAAAAAAAATGTATGTTGATATAAAAAAACTCTTCTTCTGGGCAAGCATGAAACGTGACATTGTCCAATTCATTGCAAAGTGTCCTAAATGTCAACAAGTAAAAGCTGATCATTGTCACCCAGCAGGTCTCCTACAACCTCACGACATTCCTATGACCAAATGGGAAATAATTTCTATGGATTTTATCATTGGGCTACCACTTACTCCACAAAGACATAATACCATTTTGGTTGTGGTGGATAAATTAAAGAAAAGCGCCCATTTTATTCCTGTAAGAGATACTTACGAAGTTATTGATGTAGCTCGGGTATTCATAAATGAAATTATTAGATTTCATGGAGTACCTAAGAAAATCATATCAGATAGAGACTCACGATTCACGTCAAGATTTTGGACTTGTATGCAATCAGCCTTAGGAACTCAATTAAATTTAAGCACAGCTTATCACCTTGAGACTAATGGGCAAACAGAAAGGGTAAACCAAGTACTAGAAGACATTCTAAGAATGTATGTTATGTATCAACAATCGCACTGGGAAAAGTAATTACCCTTAGTCGAATTTGCATACAATAATAGTTATCACAATTCAATCGGGATGCCGTCATTTGAAGCATTATACAAAAGACCTTGTAGAACACTGTTAAGTTGGGACAGGTTGGAAGATCGGGTAATAGTGGGGCCAGAATTAATCCAAGAGATGGAAGTGTTAGCCACCTATAATATTTTGTTATACCAAAAGGTGGCTAAATCTGTTTTGAGCCTTCAAGGAACAATTTTTCATTTCTAAACACTGTTGGCTCTTGAAGACTCCTTGTAGGCCTCATGCCTATGTCCAAAATCCTCATTACTGTTCCTCTTAATTCTGCTGATTTCATGTAAGAAACTACCGAAGAAACCATCATCTTTTCCCTTTCTCCCACTCATAGCTAACCTTCATTTTCTCCCCCTTTTTCTCCATATTATTCCTCTACTTTTCATAAGTTTTCCCCTTCCATTCATGAAAAATCCTCCTGACATGGTTTAAAACTATTTTTAAGCTAAGCCGAAACCCCCAAATCCATTTAAAACCTTGAAAATTTTCATAAAAAACAAAGTTTTTGGACCTAAGCCCCTTGGGCTAAGTCCTAAACCACTTCCCCCACATGCCCTTCCCCCAGGACCAAGCGCTTAAGTCCAAAGCGCTAATCGCAATCGGAAGTCGGGCGGATGCACAAATCCTTTGTAATATTGAAAATCCCCGATGCGATCGTCTTATCACGTTAAGTATTGCGATGGGTTCCGCACCGTTGATCTCCGCGGTGATCTGACGGTAGAGCACCGATCGCAGCACCCCGCCCGATCGCAATCGCAACTTGTTATGTGCCCCCTCCGATCGGTCCATCGCAAATGATTGCGATGCGATTGATCGCAAGTCCTTTCCCTCCGATCTCCGATTGCAATCCTCCGACCTTATCCTGACCGTTGATCTGTCTCGCCGATCCAACGGCCCTGCGCTAATCGCTCCATCACAATCGCAAAAACTCAATCGCATGCTCCTACCTGCCACCTTCGATTGCGATCCCTCCGATTCATTCCTCGCCATTGATCTGGTCCTCAGATCAACGGCCAGCGCTCAATCGCAAGTTTCTAATCGCAAGTTTTAAATCGCATCCCCTTTTCAGCGCTCCCTGATTGCGATGGCTTCGATTTAATCCTGTCCGTCCATTTCCCATCGATCCAACGGTCCTTATTCCCTCCGATCACAAGTCTTACCGCCGTTTCAAAACCCGCCGATTTGTTTCCCACCGTTGATCTGATCCTCAAATCAACGGTCATCGCTTAATCGCACAAATCTCCCCGATCGCGCAATCGCATCGGCATTTTTCAATCGCGCCCTTTGTTTTCCCCCTCCGATTGCGATTCTCCGATTAGATCTGGACCGTCCACGTGTCCAGATCGGACAGTCCAAAACCACCCCGCCTTATTTCTTCTCCCCGCTCTCCTTTGCCTGTTCTGCGCCGATCTCCACCGTTAGATATTTTTATCCGACGGCTACGCTCCTCCCCCGCCATCTGAAGCCGTTTAAAACCTAAAAACGTAGGATTTATTTATTTATTTTATGTTTTGTGCAGGTTTTAAAGGTTCTCCGTCGTTTATTGAAGAAAAGCCGGGAGTTGGGAATGACGATTCCCATGCCTTCGGCCTATGGAAAGAACCATTTGCAGAGTTCCCTTTTGGCATTTGATCGACGTTCCATGGGCGTCGATACCATGAAAGGCCCGGTGCGGCTCTGCACATTGACAAGACACTATGTTTTAACGCGATTTTAAAAGAGTATAAGTTTTAAAGAACAGAGCGCGGAAGGACAGAAGATTGAAGACAAATTTGGGGGATTATGGCTAAGAATGCTTATAAAAACCTAATTCCCCGAATTAAGACACTATTTAAGAAAATCATAAGTGTTTCACTGACAGAAAGGTTTCCACCGCTTCAACTGAGGCGAATTGATTCCTCAGCTACTACAAAGAGCCACCTGTCGCCTCAAACCATTCAGAACAGAGGCCGAAGTTATTGCTCAAAGAAATATCTGCCTCCAGCATTGCCAAGAAGTTATTTCTGCAAGGAAACCAATGCATAAATATCTGTAGAGTTACTCCAAAACATACACAGAGCCTCAAAGTCAAACAAAGCTTCCACCGAGCTTTGATATTTATTGTGAAACAGTTAATGTAGTGATCCACCTATAAATTTCTCCCTCGAGCCTCTCGAAGGGCCGAGATGTCTTCACTCTGCATTAATTGTATTTGAGATATTTTGTTAAAATCTCACCTCCTCATCTTCCTATAAGTACTTCTGCATAAGATGAGAAGTTGTTGGTTGTTGTTGATCACAAGCTGTAATATTGAAACTCTTTGAAATAAATACATAGTCTGTTGAAGTTGAAGAACAAATTGAAGTCTTGGATGTCTTAATGATGATGTTGCATGCCCGTTCCTGAGAAGGCTCTATCATTGGATTCATGAGCTTGGTTGTTGGTGAAGTATTCTAATTGCTAAATGTTTTCTCCTATTTTCATTATGTTCCATAATTTCTTACTACAGTAGGCTGAAAGTTTTAGGCTAAGAAATGACTCCTGGAAGCACCTTAGACCTATTCACCCTTCACTGTTTTATGTTTTCTTCTGCTGAAGTATTTTAGAGGCTTTAAACCTTCTCTTTAGTCTTCATGCTTGTTTATTTCCTTAATAGCTCAAATAGTTGGTTTTAGCATGATTTATGGTTTTCCCTGCTTGTCTACTATCACTTGAAAGCTGTTATTGAAGTCTCCCTTTGAAGTACCATTGTTTTGAGTTAATCAAAGAGGTTGGTTTTGATCTTTCCCTTGCCATTGCTTGAACAGTTGTCTTGAAGGTCATTATAGTTGTAAGCATAGATGTTATTTAGGTGTTCCCTCTTCTATGACTGCAATTATCAGTGAATCTTTTATGTTTTCTAAATCCTTTAAAATAAAATCTTTGAGGAAATAGGGAGTTCCCCGAATCTTAGATTTCATTTTAAAAGTTGTCTTGAAGTTATTATTTGCTTAAAGAATGTTTGTAGGATTTATGGTTAGCCCTGTCTATCAAATATCTCTTTATTGTTGAGTTATGTTCTTCAAGTTCCCTTTGTTGAGAATTAAACTTCTCTTTCCAAATCATTAATGTTCATCTCATTCCGAAAACAAAAGGATCTTGTGGCCAAGTTAGATTTGCCCTTTGATATCCCATATCCATTGATGAGTTTGTCATAACCTTATTTTGACTCCATCGCCCAATGAACCAGATATTTCCTCTTTCTGTCTATCTTTCCTAGACCTTCCATGTTCTGCTGTATCAACTCAATCCAACCAAATAAACAAAAACCTGCACTTAATAACTAGTCTAAAATCATACTCAAAGCACAAGATAAACCTTTGCGATCAAACATTTGAGAGATCCCTCTCTGAGAACAGGAGGACTAGATCCTGGAACTCTAAAGATTGGTTCTGATGTTGCCTTGTCTTTTGATTTGCCAAACTGTCAAAACACGGGGGACCAACATAATGGCGATCAGGGTGGGACCTGCTGAGAATTAGAGGTTTCAAAACCTTTCTTTAAACTGTTAGGTCCAGTTTAACATAAGTAACTTTCTTCAAGCACTGCCTCACAAATGGCAATCATGATAGGACTTGATTGAATCAGTGACAAACTAAGAAACCCTTAGGATTCTTGAAAAGTCTTACCAAACCTCGAAGGAACCAGTTACCAAGCCATAAGAGCAACTCTGTTTGTTTGAACACCTTAGCTAAGTGAAAAATCAGACTTAGAACACTCTCTTAACCTATAAAAAAAAAATAACTTAGAAAAACCCAAAAAACATTCCAATTTTGGCTTCATAATAAACATTGGTAGTGGACCATAAAACCTTTTACCTCCGTAGGAGCTAAAAACTTCCACTTGGCGACTCCACAATCCTAGCAGACCTTAAGACTCCACTGGGAAGAACCCTTATCATTATAATATCATTCAAACTCAGTTAGAGGACAGTAGGATTAAAATTTGCGTAAACAGATTAGTTAACCTCTCAAAGATTGTCATACTTGGTTAAACTTTTCTTGTTATTTGGGTCTAAAAACATAGCATAGTGGCTTCTAAAAAGATTCACACTAGAGCCCATCCAGACCCTAACCCACCTGAGATAGTTGATAACCCAGAAAGTATCCTTTGGAAGTCTCCTAAGATAAAATTATCAACTGTTTTCAGATAACCCTTGAGAGCTAATTCAGTCCCTGAAAATCTTTCAGCTCTACGACACTCACAAGCTGACCTAGTTAACCCATTTAGAACCAGGTCATTTGATGATATAATCCAGTTAGACTCTGAATCTTCGCTTTCATCCCCAGAGACAAATAAACATCCTGGTAGTAGAGAAACAACACCTCTTGATTTACATTTTCTTCACAACCTAGGTGTCTCTCACCCAAGGTCAGCTCAGCAGTCTACACCTGGCCCATCCACTTCTACTCACCCTACACCCACTGTTCAAACCACTACACCTGAGCTCACTTTCCCTTCTGTAAATCCACCTCCACCTCCTACCATGGCTGCATGGTATGCTCCCCTAGTTCTTCCCGCACCATTAGTCAATCTCCCATAGGACTACCAGTCCAAGATTCCATTGTATGATGCTAACAATGCTACAACTGCATCACAGCATGTGGATAAGATGAATGACTATTTTGACCGAAATGAAATTGATGATGATTCTGTCAAACTTAGATTATTTTCTCAGAGCTTAGGGGGAGAAGTAAGAAAATGGACGTTTAAAGGTTTGGCCCCCCGTACTATTAATGATCTTCAGGCCTTTCATCAAACTTTCCTGAACAAATGGGAAGTGAAGAAGAATCCTCTCCAAGTTCTTGCTGATTACAACAATCTTCGTAGGAATCCTGGGGAAAGTGTACAAGCATATTGTACTAGATTTAACAGTGTATATAATGCACTCTCCCCAGAACTAAAACCTCCACAAGGCTCAGCCTTAAACAAATTTCCTGAAGGATTTGACTCGGACATGACTTATTCACTAAGAGAAAGAGATTTTCCAACTCTTGAAGATATGCAAAGGGGTGCTCTTTCTGTGGAAGTCAACTTAATAGAAAAGAGAGCAAGAATGAAAACTGAGAAGAGAGTATCTTTTAGAGAGGAATCCCCTCCCTCTACTTCAAGCTCAAAAATGGAGAGAATGTTGGAAGAAATGATGAAAGAGATGAACATAATTAAGAAAGCACAAGCAAATCAAAACCAGACTGCACTTCAAAACAATCAAAACGAAATAGAAATCAGAATTATAGAAGAGATAACAATCAAGATAAGCAAAAGGAAAGTGACCCGCAAATTAGGCCTCCCTTTCAACAGAACTACGTAGATCAATATGAGGAAGACAGGGAGCTGGAAAGGTTGGAAGAATCACATGTAAACTTGATTGGATCAGACAGTGGGGATGATGTTTTCCTCACTGAGGAAGAACAAGGTTTCTTCTCTAATGATCAAAATACAAACACCTATGAAGATTCTGATGAGTATCGATTGGGTTTTGAAAATGCAATCATGGAGATACACAAGCAGTATGACCTTAGGAGCAAGGGAAGTATAGAGAATTCAAAGGATAAGAATACTAGCACTGCTGTCAAGAAAAACGCAGAAAACCAGCCCAAGAAGACAGCAGAAAAAACCAACATTTCGGCCAAAAAACCAGATTTAAATAAAGACAAGGGAATCCAGCCAAATGTTGAACAAAGCACCCTTAGCACTTCAGCTAGTGGTCCTAGTAAAACTATTCCTATCACTAGTTCAAGCAAGGTTCAGCAAATCAAAGCTGCTGAAAAGAATTCAACTGAAAAAATAGATGTAAATATTAACAAGTCAATTATTCCTTTCAGCCTTGAGGGAGATATTGCTAAGATAAAAATTACCATCCCCCTAGCTGAACTAGTAACCCAAGAAGTGTACAAAAACCAAGTGTTGAAAGCCTTAAACTTAGGAAATGATACTGACACCTTAAACTTGACAGATGACAAACCCGAGCTCTTGTTTGGACCAGAGGTTGAAGGAAAATATCAAGAAGGACCAGTCCCTCCCTTCTATGTCAGCTTGAACATACATGATAAAATTTTACATAACGCCATGTTAGATTCTGGAGCTTCACACAATCTAATGCCCAAAGTAGTAATGGAAAGTCTAGGCTTAGAGATTACTAAACCATACAAAGATTTGTATTCTTTTGACTCAAGTAGAGTCAAATGTTTGGGTTTAATCAAAGATTTATGTGTTAACTTAGCTCAGATCCCCGCCAAGAATCTAGTAATGGATGTAGTTGTAGCTGACATTCCCCCTAAGTATGGCATGCTCTTATCAAGATCATGGGGAGCCAAACTTCAGGGAAGCCTTCAAATGGATATGTCTTATGCCACCATCCCTGTTTTTAACCAAACAGAAGATTATACAGAGAATCACACATGAAATACATGGTGAGTAACATGGACAGGCCAAACAACACTCCAATCTATTCTATTCAATCAAGTTTAGATTCCTTTATCTTGTGTAACGAAGATGAAATTACTCAACAAGATAAAGAAAACATGGACCCAATCAGTTCACCAAAACACACCAATCTTACCTCGAATCAACTTCAAAACATTGACAATCAACAGCAACAACAAAATGAAAATGAGAATGAATCAAATATACTTTGGATAGTGAATTTCGATGGATCCTGTAATAAAACTAGTGCCGGGGCGGGTGTCTGGATTCAAAACACAAATCAGAGTTTTTCATACAAATTAGATTTCCCCTGCACTAACAATATTGCCGAGTATGAAGCACTTCTCCTAGGTTTACAATTGCTTAAAGAATTAGAAGCCCAAAGGATATCTATTTTGGGGGATTCTGACCTTATCATCAAACAAATCAAAGGAGAATACTCAGCCAAAAATCCAAGACTTAGGGAATACCGAAACGCTGCCCTCGACCTACTAAAAACTTTCGAAAAATATGAACTCATTTTTATCCCCAGAGCACTCAATCATCTAGCAAATGAACTTGCCTTCACTGCCAGCAATTGCCAGGTACCCGAGATAAATGAACAACTCAGTATAAAAGTGAAACACAGACCTGCTGTGCCTGATAACGAAGATCACTGGCAGGTGTTTGAATCCGACAAACACATAGATGATTTCTTGAAATTAGAGAATGTTTTCAGCATACCAACATCATACACTAGCCATGAAGAAAATTGTTTGTATATTGAACAAATCCCAGAGGCTGAAATAACGTATCCTGCTAATATAAATCATTGCGAAAATCCATTTGAAGCAGAGGTAGTGAACAATGAAGACCAAGAAGACTTGGAAGTCTTACAATGCAAAAATGATAAGATCCCAAGAGGTCTCACACCTTTAGAACACCTATTCGATCTCAACGATGTAGCTAAAGAACCAAGAATGGAACTTGTGGAAACAAATGTAGAAGAACATAACATAGGCAGTCTAGCAGAACCCAGGATGATCAAACTATCCAGCACCCTCCCGGCCCACATAAAATCGCAATACATAGAGCTTTTCAAAGAATTTAGAGATGTGTTTGCCTGGGAATACAAAGACTTGAAATCATATGATACCAGCATCATCCAGCATAAAATCCCCTTGAAGGAAAATCAAAAGCCTTTCAAGCAAAAACTAAGGAGAAGAAATCCTCTTTTACTACCTTTGGTTAAGGCAGAAATTGAGAAAATGTATAATGCTGGGATCATAGTACCCATTAGATTTTCAGAATGGGTATCAAACTTAGTTTCTGTTAGAAAGAAAACAGGGGAGATTAGGCTCTGTATTGACTTCAGAAATTTATACAGAGCCTCTTTAAAAGAAAACTACCCCTTGCCCAAAATGGACCATATACTTCAAAGGGTAGTTGGGTCAAGAAGAATATCCCTATTAGATGGGTTCTCAGGTTACAATCAGGTGTTAGTGTTCCCAAGTGATCAAATCAAAACTGCTTTTACCACACCTTGGGGCAGCTTTATGTATGTCAAAATTCCTTTCGGATTAATGAATGCAGGGGCCACTTTCCAAAGGGCCATGGACATAGCCTTCTCTGAAGATATTGGCTATTTTATAATTATTTACCTTGATGACATAACGGTTTTCTCAAAAACTAATGAAGAGCATTTGATCCACCTAAGAAAGGTTTTTGAGAAATGTAGGAAATTTGGCTTATCACTGAATCCCAAAAAGACCCTCTTTGGTCTCCAAGAAGGGAAACTCCTTGGTCACATAATTTCAGAAAAGGGAATCAAAATAGACCCTACAAGGATAGATGGCATATTGCAAATCAGCCATCCTAGAAGCCTCAAAGAATTGCAATCTTTCATTGGAAAGATAAATTTTTTGAGAAGGTTTATTCCCAACCTTGCTGAGCTATTAAAGAACATTACAAACATGCTCAAGAAATATGTGGGTGTCAAATGGACTTTACCAGCTAAACAATCATTTGAACTGGTCAAGCAGACTCTTACCCAAACACCAGTCCTGATTAGCCCAGATTTCACCAAAGATTTTTACGTTTTTTCTTTTGCATATGACCATACAATAGCTGCAGTTTTACTTCAAAAGAATGATTTAGGGCAAGAACATACAATATCTTTCTTTAGTAGGGCCTTAAGAGATGCTCCTCTCAAATATACTATCATGGAGAAACAAGCCTTAGCATTAGTGAAAGCATTAAAGGACTTTAGGGTCTATATTTTACACTCTCACATAATTGCTTTTGTTCCACATACTGTTGTCAAGGATATTCTAAGTCAGGACCCTGATGGTAAAAGGGGAAAATGGATTGCAACTATTCTCGAATATGACTTAGAAATTAGGCCCACCAAACTAGTAAAAGGGCAAGGACTAGCAAAACTTATGGCTGAGTCTAACTTCCAAGCACTAGACATGAATATGGTAGATGTGTTGGAAAAAATAGAGGAGTCTGATGCTCCTTTTATTGAAGAAACATTTCTAAATTCTCCTTGGTATGCTGACATTGTTTATGTGCTCTTATTTTTAAATACCCCTCCTCCTTTGACTAAGACTAAAGCCAGATTCTTGAAACAAAAGGCTTTGAATTTTTGCATATTAGATGGAGTATTATATTGGAAAAATGTTGTTGGAATCTTGCTTAAATGTTTGCTTGAAGATGATGCAGGAAAAATCATGCATGAGTTGCATGATGGTGAATGTGGAGGAGACCTCTACTGGAAGGCCACAGCAAATAAAATTCTCAGATCAGGTTACTATTGGCCTACCCTTTTTTCAGACACTCAGAAACTGGTCATGTCTTGCCATAAGTGTCAAATCTTTGATGGCAAGAGAAAGCTTCTTCCCTTACCCCTACATCCTATCAGAGTTGAGGCACCTTTTCAACAATGGGGGCTGGACTTCATTGGAGAAATTCACCCATCTTCCTCAGCTCAACATAAGTGGATCCTCATAGCCACTGACTTCTTCACCAAATGGATAGAAGCTATACCTACCAGGAATGCTAATGACTCTGTCATTATCAAGTTTCTTGAAACCCATATCCTATCCAGATTTAGTTGTCCCGGAAAAATCATAACAAACAATGCTGCTGCTTTCAAATCTAAAAAGATAGTTGATTTCTGTCACAAATACCATATAACCTTGGGCCATTCCACTGCTTATTATCCCCAAGGGAATGGATTAGCTGAATCCTCCAACAAGAGTCTCATTAATATCATTAAAAAGTTGTTGGAAGAAAATCAAAAATCATGGCACAGCAAGCTGGTCCATGCCTAATGGGCTGATAGATTAACCACAAAGAAATCAATAAATATGTCCCCCTATCAGCTAGTTTATGGCATGGATGCAGTCTTCCCTACCTCATTAGGAGTTCCAGTTATGAAGCTCCTTCAAGAAGTACAGGTTGAAGAAAATGATATGCAGAGGAGGGTCAACCAAACAATTCATTTGCAGCAGACCCGAGAAGAAGTTTATGAAAGAACACAGTTAGTCCAGGAAAAGATGAAGAAGCAATTTGATAAAAGGACTAAGGCAAACAACTTCCAGGTTGGAAGTGTTGTTCTTAAATGGGATTCAAGGAGAGAAGAAAAGGGGAAACATGGCAAGTTTGAGGACTTATGGAAAGGGCCATATATTATTCACGCTGAGAGGGGTCATAATACATTTTTCTTGAAAGAATTGAATGGAGAAGACCTATATGGAGGTCTTGTCAATGGTAGGATGCTCAAGCATTACTTCTGCCAAGAATCTTAAAGTTTCAAAGAATTTTTGTTTTTACCATTGTAAATATCATAGTCTAATCATTGCATTCAAAATTACAAAAATCAAAAATACAAAAAACAATAAAAAGAAAGAAAGAGGGCAGATTGAAAACAAGAAAGGCAGAGCCCCATGCCAAAAAAGAGAAACAAATCTGAAAGTGTGCAAGCTTAAATGCCACTCCTGATTATCACACTTCTAGTTAGTCAAACAACCTAATCTTGACTAATTAGTTTTAAATTTTTCTGCTGATAGGGTAGTGAATTTGGTTTGCCAAACTATTTAATCTTGGCTTATCAGTAGATAGATTAGGATAGAGATTAAAGGTTCAAAACAAACTAAAAAATCTGAACCAGAAGAAAGCAAAGACAGCTCAAACAAAAGCAAAAACAAAGCTGTGAAAAGGAGAAGGCAGCACTTTGAAACTTTCAGATCTTAAGCCTTCCATTTTTTATTTTAATTTTCTGCAAATAATAATCTATGTGCAGCTCGTTTTTATGCCATAGATCACAGCAAGTCAAACAACTCAATCTTGACTTGGCTGTTTTTAAATTTCTGTTGTAGAATTTAGAGAATGAAAGTCTGTTGGACAGTTTAATCCCAACAGACAATAGATTAGGTAGAGAAGTATCTGGGTCCAACTATTTAATCTGGATCCATGGAGAAATAAGGAGTAGAAATAGATTAGATTTCCTGCTTTCAAAAGAATAAAATGTTGTAAAAAGAATTTGCCAATCCAAGTGCACTCTAAGAAAAAAAAAATGTTAGATCTGTAGGATTGGGTAGGTAGAAATCTTGTTGATGAAAGATCCATTGTTTTTCATGGCTGTTAGCATTTCCGGAGCAAAAAAAAAAAAGATCATTCAATCAGAGAAGAGCAGCCCAATGGATGAGGCAACTAATCAGCCCCCCAAAAGATGCAAGTCTGAAGTTCTTGATGCCTTCAAGAAGGCACCATCCCCAAGTGGAGCCACTGTTAGCCACCTATAATATTTTGTTATACCAAAAGGTGGCTAAATCTGTTTTGAGCCTTCAAGGAACAATTTTTCATTTCTAAACACTGTTGGCTCTTGAAGACTCCTTGTAGGCCTCATGCCTATGTCCAAAATCCTCATTACTGTTCCTCTTAATTCTGCTGATTTCATGTAAGAAACTGCCGAAGAAACCATCATCTTTTCCCTTTCTCCCACTCATAGCTAACCTTCATTTTCTCCCCCTTTTTCTCCATATTATTCCTCTACTTTTCATAAGTTTCCCCTTCCATTCATGAAAAATCCTCCTGACATGGTTTAAAACTATTTTTAAGCTAAGCCAAAACCCCCAAATCCATTTAAAACCTTGAAAATTTTCATAAAAAACAAGTTTTTGGACCTAAGCCCCTTGGGCTAAGTCCTAAACCACTTCCCCCACATGCCCTTCCCCCAGGATCAAGCGCTTAAGTCCCAAGCACTAATCGCAATCGGAATTCGGGCGGGTGCACAAATCCTTTGTAATATTGAAAATCCCCGATGCGATCATCTTATCACGTTAAGTCTTGCGATGGGTTCCGCACCGTTGATCTTCCGCGGTGATCTGATGGTAGAGCACCAATCACAGCACCTCGCCCGATCGCAATCACAACTTGTTATGTGCACCCTCCGATCGGTCCATCGCAAATGATTGCGATGTGATTGATCGCAAGTCCTTCCCTCCGATCTCCGATTGCGATCCTCCGACCTTATCCTGACCATTGATCTGTCCCGCCGATCCAACAGCCCTGCGCTAATCGCTCCATCACAATCGCAAAAACTCAATCGCATGCTCCTACCTGCCACCTCCGATTGCGATCCCTCCGATTCATTCCCCGCCGTTGATCTGGTCCTCAGATCAACAGCCAGCGCTCAATCGCAAGTTTCTAATCGCAAGTTTTAAATCGCATCCCCTTTTCAGCGCTCCCCGATTGCGATGGCTCCGATTTAATCATGTCCGTCCATTTCCCGCCGATCCAACGGTCCTTATTCCCTCCGATCACAAGTCTTACCGCCGTTTCAAAACCCGCCGATTCGTTTCCCACCGTTGATCTGATCCTCAAATCAATGGTCATCGCTTAATCGCACAAATCTCCCCGATCGCGCAATCGCATCAGCATTTTCCAATCGCGCCCTTTGTTTTCCCCCTCCGATTGCGATTCTCCGATTAGATCTGGACCGTCCACGTGTCCAGATCGGACGGTCCAAAACCACCCCGCCTTATTTCTTCTCCCCACTCTCCTTTGCCTGTTCTGCGCCGATCTCCACCGTTAGATATTTTTATCCGACGGCTATGCTCCTCCCCCGCCATCTGAAGCAGTTTAAAACCTAAAAACGCAGGATTTCTTTATTTATTTTATGTTTTGTGCAGGTTTTAAAGGGTCTCCGTCGTTTATTGAAGAAAAGCCGAGAGTTGGGAATGACGATTCCCATGCCTTCGGCCTATGGAAAGAATCATTTGCAGAGTTCCCTTTTGGCATTTGATCGACGTTCCATGGGCGTCGATACCATGAAAGGCCCGGTGCGGCTCTGCACATTGACAAGACACTGCATTTTAACGCGATTTTAAAAGAGTATAAGTTTTAAAGAACAGAGCGCGGAAGGACAGAAGATTGAAGACAGATTTGGGGGATTATGGCTAAGAATGCTTATAAAAACCTAATTCCCCGAATTAAGACACTATTTAAGAAAATCATAAGTGTTTCGCTGACAGAAAGGTCTCCACCGCTTCAACTGAGGCAAATTGATTCCTCAGCTACTACAAAGAGACACATGTCGCCTCAAACCATTCAGAACAGAGGCCGAAGTTATTGCTCGAAGAAATATCTGCCTCCAGCATTGCCAAGAAGTTTTTTCTGTAAGGAAACCAATGCATAAATATCTGCAGAGTTACTCCAAAACATACACAGAGCCTCAAAGTCAAACAAAGCTTCCACCGAGCTTTGATATTTATTGTGAAACAGTTAATGTAGTGATCCACCTGTAAATTTCTCCCTCGAACCTCTCAAAGGGCCGAGAAGTCTTCACTCTGCATTAATTGTCCTTGAGATATTTTGTTAAAATCTCACCTCCTCATCTTCCTATAAGTACTTCTGCATAAGATGAGAAGTTGTTGGTTGTTGTTGATCACACGCTGTAATACTAAAACTCTTTGAAATAAATACATAGTCTGTTGAAGTTGAAGAACAAATTGAAGTCTTGGATGTCTTGATGACGCTGTTGCATGCCCGTTCCTGAGAAGGCTCTATCATTGGATTCATGAGCTTGGTTGTTGGTGAAGTATTCTAACTGTTAAATGTTTTCTCCTGTTTTCATTATGTTCCATAATTTCTTACTATAGTAGGCTGAAAGTTTTAGGCTAAGAAATGACTCCTGGAAGCACCTTAGACATGTTCACTGTTTTATGTTTTCTTCTGCTGAATTATTTTAGAGGCTTTAAACCTTCTCTTTAGTCTTCATGCTTGTTTATTTCCTTAATAGCTCAAATAGTTGGTTTTAGCATGATTTATGGTTTTCCTTGCTTGTCTACTATCACTTGAAAGCTGTTATTGAAGTCTCCCTTTGAAGTACCATTGTTTTGAGTTAATCAAAGAGGTCGGTTTTGATCTTGCCCTTTGCCATTGCTTGAACAGTTGTCTTGAAGGTCGTTATAGTTGTAAGCATAGATGTTATTTAGGTGTTCCCTCTCCTATGACTGCAATTATCAGTGAATCTTTTATGTTTTCTAAATCCTTTAAAATAAGATCTTTGAGGAAATAGGGAGTTCCCCGAATCTTAGATTTCATTTTAAAAGTTGTCTTGAAGTTATTATTTGCTTAAAGAATGTTTGTAGGATTTATGGTTAGCCCTGTCTATCAAATATCTCTTTATTGTTGAGTTATGTTCTTCAAGTTCCCTTTGTTGAGAATTAAACTTCTCTTTCCAAATCATTAATGTTCATCTCATTCCAAAAACAAAAGGATCCTGTGGCCAAGTTAGATTTTCCCTTTGATATCCCATATCCATTGATGAGTTTGTCATAACCTTATTTTAACTCCATCGCCCAATGAACCAGATATTTCCTCTTTCTGTCTATCTTTCCTAGACCTTCCATGTTCTGCTGTATCAATTCAATCCAACCAAATAAACAAAAACCTGCACTTAATAACTAGTCTAAAATCATACTCAAAGCACACAAGATAAACCTTTGCGATCAAACATTTGAGAGATCCCTCTCTGAGAACAGGAGGACTAGATCCTGGAACTCTAAAGATTGGTTCTGATGTTGCCTTGTCTTTTGATTTTCCAAACTGTCAAAACACGGGGGACCAACATAATGGCAATCACGGTGGGACATGCTGAGAATTAGAGGTTTCAAAACCTTTCTTTAAACTGTTAGGTCCAGTTTAACATAAGTAACTTTCTTCAAGCACTGCCTCACAAATGGCAATCATGATAGGACTTGATTGAATCAGTGACAAACTAAGAAACCCTTAGGATTCTTGAAAAGTCTTACCAAACCTTGAAGGAACCAGTTACCAAGCCATAAGAGTAACTCTGTTTGTTTGAGCACCTTAGCTAAGTGAAAAATCAGACTTAGAACACTCTCTTAACCTATAAAACCAAAATAACTCAGAAAAACCCAAAAAACATTCCAAGTTTGGCTGCATAATAAACATTGGTAGTGGACCATAAAACCTTTTACCTCCGTAGGAGCTAAAAACTTCCACTTGGCGACTCCACAATCCTTAGCAGACCTTAACACTCCACTGAGAAGAACCTTTATCATTATAATATCATTCAAACTCAGTTAGAGGACTGTAGAATTAAAATTTATGTAAACGGATTAGTTAACCTCTCAAAGATTGTCATACTTGGTTAAAATTTTCTTGTTATTTGGGTCTAAAAACATAGCATAGTGGCTTCTAAAAAGATTCACACTAGAGCCCATCCAGACCCTAACCCACCTGAGATAGTTGATAACCCAGAAAGTATCCTTTGGGAGTCTCCTAGGATTAAATTATCAACTGTTTTCAAATCACCCTTGAGAGCTAATTCAGTCCCTGAAAATCTTTCAGCTCTACAACACTCACAAGCCGACCTAGTTAACCCATTTAGAACCAGGTCATTTGATGATTATGAATCTTCATGTGACACGAAACGGAGTCCTGCCAACATGAGACTCTATGGTTGACTTCCATGTGGACGCCTTTGACCGCGGCTTCTTTAGATGAGTTTGCTCGAACCAATAGGACACGAACCATGTCCACATCATTCCTGACCTGCCCATGTGGCTCGTTTTCCTTGTAGACACTTGTAGCATAGAGTTTCACAAAATAGTTGCGGAAAGTTGCAGCAACTACGGAAAGTGGCAAGATTCCGCAGCTGAATGAACAAAATCTAAATCAAATATCAAACACAAAAATATAATTAAAAACCATGTTAGATGCTCTTTTGCACATGATATTGACAACTTGGGAGGTTCAGGTGAGTGAAAAAGGTATAGAAAGGTGTATGGAAAAGATGCAGATTTGAGACTCAACAAAAACTTAGATTATTTGCTCAAAGCTTAGGGGGAGAAGTAAGAAAATGGTTTAAAGGTTTAGCCGCCCGTAGTATTAACGACCTCCAAGCCTTCCATCAAACATTCCTAAACAAATGGGAAGTAAAGAAGAATCCTCTCCAAGTCCTTGCCGATTACAACAATCTCCGTAGGAACCCTGGGGAAAGTGTACAAGCATATTGTACTAGATTTAACCGTGTATATAATGCACTTTCCCCAGAACTAAAACCTCCACAAGGCTCAGCCTTAAACAAGTTTCCTGAAGGATTTGACTCTGACATGACTTATTCACTGAGAGAAAGAGATTTTGCAACTCTTGAAGATATGCAAAGGGGTGCTCTTTCTGTGGAAGTCAACTTAATAGAAAAGAGAGCAAGAATGAAAACTGAAAAGAGAGTATCTTTCAGAGAGGAGTCCCCTCCATCTACTTCAAGCTTAAAAATGGAGAGAATTTTGGAAGAAATGATGAAAGAGATGAGCATAATTAAGAAAGCACAAGCAAATAAAAACCGGATTGCACTTCAAGACAATCAAAACAGGAATAGAAATCAG
>CM076574.1:462634116-462699100 GCA_034641835.2 Pinus albicaulis | reverse complement strand
TCTTCAGTGGTTTTTGCAACTGGTGGAAGATTTTTTATTTTATTTTGTTGGGGTTGCTACATAGTTGATTTCAGAGAATTTTGGAGCTGATTTTCTCCAAAAATTTAGAAGGTAAATCAAGGGCCAGGGGAATCAAGCCATAATCCCATTGCAGACTTGGATACTACTCATTCTTCAGATGAGGATGAGGAGGATGATTTGATCATTGATTTGTTGTAGTTGTGGCTTGTAGTATTGTCGGTTGTAGTATTGATGTTATTTTCAATGTTCCACCAAGTCCCCTGGAGGTGGGAGCGAGGGGGTGAGGGAGCGCGAGAGCGGCCTATGCAAAAGCTCCCTACCAATTTTCAGGAAACGTGGGGGGACGTCGGGGTCATAAAAATTATAAAATATAAAAATATATGATATATCATTAAAAAATTAATATTTATAATGTAATTGTATTTTTGCAAGGAATGTATATCAAGTCATCATACACTTACATCATGAAAGATAAATCATAAATGATAAAATTACAAATCGATGAATGATGAATCATATAACTGAAACAAATTTCAAATTTAAAATTTAAAGCTTAAAACATACATCATACAATCATACATGTAAGTTTGTAAGTTTGTAACTGTATAATCATTAATGTAACTAATAACAATGTACAATGAAAATAAAGTTTAAGATATCATATGACATATTATATCAAGATTCAAAATAAAGTTTAAACTGAAGTTTACAACTCAAGTCTGAAACATAAAACTTAAAAGCAAATAAGTTATGTCTGAAACATAAAACATAACATATGAATATCAAATGATATCGTCATAATGATAAATGAGCATAAATGCTCAAGGTAATGCCCCACTAGTCTCTACATCCAGCTACTGCACGAATATATCAGGGTCAACCATGTCACCATCTGAATCAGAATCACTTGGATTCTCAAACATGCTAAGTGGCACACCAACTTTTAACACGAAACCATAAACTAAAACAACGGAACAAACTTTTAACACAAATAAATAGAAAGGATCCTATGAGAAAAATCATTGAATTTTCAGGTCTCTTGGGTCATTTACATAGTATAACCAGCCGTTTTCCATCCTTCCATTGTATAACTGATAAAAAGTATTATCAAAGAAACATTCCATTTTCCACAATTATTTCATGGACGAAAATATGAGAATTTCTCATTTCGATCCATGCAAGAACATCATTTCCAATCTCTTGGGTCCAAATTGGTGCTCAATTTTAACCTAAAAAAAATCGTTTAATTTTTATTTTTTTCATTTAAAAAATAGTTTTTTTCAATTTCACGCCCCCTCGACCCTAAATTTGAGGAAACATCCCCCCTCACACCCCCCTTAGTTTCCTGATTTTTGGGGGTATGGGGAAACGTCCCCTAAAAGTCCCCAAGACCTCGGAGCGCGAGGGGGCGAGGAATCTAGACCCCTAGGTGGGGGGGCGAGACCCCGTGTAACACTGGTTATTTTGGACTATAAAGGCCTTTTACAACCTGCTTCTTGATGTTTGTAACATTTTTGGTTCAACGATGTTTTGCACTAAGTGTTATAATTTTTTTTGGTTATATGCACTATTACTTGCTATATAAATTAGAACTTTTACATATTTGTGTATAAACGGTTTGGATTCATATGGATGCACATGAATATATCTGTTTTTCCTTTAAAATATGAATATCTTATGTGTTTGTGGTAAACTGGTTTTTTCCGGTTTTTTCCAATTCCGGTCCGGTTTCCACCGGTTCCCGGTCCACAAGGTTTTCCGGTTCGATGACTGGTTCGGTTCTGATAACAATGGCTCCCACTGTGCCCACTGATAGGGCCCACAAGAATAATAAAAGAGCTCAGGAACCTTTTCCTATTTCTTCCAAGCCAAATGTTAGTTGGAACCCTTTCCTCCATGCCAACAGATAGTTGGAACCCTCCTGCTGCAGGCAGTGATTGGAAGAATGAACATATCAAATCTCTGATATGCAAGGTGATGCTTCCAATGGCTTTGATCAAAATCCGGAGTGCAATGCCTTTGCTTCTACTCCTAAATGCTGCCATCCTGAGAGATCTTAGACACCAGTATTTGTTGTGCTTGGATTAACATGTGATATCATGTTTTTTGTAGGAAATGGCTGCCATGATTCACCAATTTCATATTTCGTTATCTGGCCATTCAGTTGGTCTTCTGGGACTATGACACACTGCAGCTGTACTGCATGCTGGGTTGTATTTAGTTAGCAACCAGGAGGGGAATAGCTTGCACTTAAAGACTAAAAGCAGTATGTTTTTTGCCAACTTTCTGCAGTACAGCATGTAATAATTCCTCTACTTCAAATCACTAGTTTTAAACAATGATTGCTGCTGCATCTTCATTGGATAACTAGACATTGTTTTCTGCAGTCAGTTGCTGATCATTTTAAGCATAAGTGCTCACTTTCTAGCATGTTAAGTATCAGTTATGAACCCAGCCTAAGGCCTACCGCAATATTTAACAATAGTAATATATGGCATCCACCTTTTAAGCCATTATCTTTAATATTGAGATATATTTTAATGGAAGAAGACATTTAATAGTCTTATATCGAGATGCTGGCAGTTGAAAGACAAAAATGTTGTTCTCCCTGATTATATACGAATCTAAATTGTTATATATGTCAAAGCTGGCTGGTATTTACATCTGAAATCTTAAAGGAGGAAGGAAATAGAAGGAAAGAATCCATAGAGCATTAAATGAAAATTGATGACCTACAAATAAACATGAAACCTGTTTGATGAGTAGCATAGGTACTTGTAAACAAAAAGCACAACAGATTCATCAATAAATAAATCACAAACCAAACGTTATATACAACAGTCAAACCAAAAAGCCACAGAAATTTCGCAAATATTAATTTGCAAGCTCACCTTTTCCCTGTCCCCCAGTTCTTCAAGTTCTGCTTCTATAAGTTTATCAATGGTACAGCACCTTGCTTGTGAATTCTCAGCAGCATTTTTCCCAGGACTCGCCTCCAGTAGCTGATCCTTCACAGAACTTCCTCCTTCACCTCCTTTGCCTTCCAGTTTCTCTTCCCCATCATTTTCCCCTTCACCTCCTACTTTGCCTTCCCGTTTCTCTTCCCCATCATTTTCCCCTTCACCTCCTACTTTGCCTTCCCGTTTCTCTTCCCCATCATTTTCCCCTGCCTGTCCCCCATCATGCCCATTTTCATCACCAGATTTCTGATCAGACTCATCATCACTGCTAGAAGATCCTTCGTCATCGCTTCTGAATACTTTCCTTGATGATTGAATGGATGGTAGCTGGTCACGTGACTTGACATCTCTCTCCAATCCCTTTTCCTGTAACAACTCCTCATAAAACTGCATTTACCAGAAATATCAATGACTACATTTTGTCAGTGATGAAATTCCTAACACCCACAAGCAAGAATCACTTCAACAGCAGACTCTGTACAAGTTAAACCAGACCCTTTTGCATAACAACTTGACATAAAGAAAATAAACAAGCACTCCAGCTAATATGACCATGACTAAGAATATCTATATGTTTGCACTATATGACATTGCACAACAAAATCTTTGCTCTGCAGGATATGATAGACTCAAATATGAAGTTTTATTTTCTAAACTTTCTAGAGAAATATTCCAACACTTGAAGTAGCTCACTCAATATTTACCCAACTGCACTAGGTTCATTTGGTCATTAAACAACATCACAACTGATACACACATAAAAAGACATGTAACTTTCCAATTAAAGTAAATTATTTTGAATGAAACCATCCATCCGATCTCTGAAATTCCTTTTCCAATAATGTTTTATGGTTTCCCTAGAGGTTTGTCTTTTCAAGTTTCAGCCATCCAATCCCTGAAACTCCTTTCCCAATAATGTTTCATGATTTCCCTAGAGGCTTGTCCTTTCAAGTTTCAACCACCCTATACAGAGGAGTCACAAAGGCGTAGTATATTTTAAACATTGTAATGTTTATTTTATAAAGTCATAGGGTTAATTTATAGAATCATGCTAAGTTAGACTTAATAAAGTGTGTCGTTAGACATTTTAAGTCAAGTTATTAAGTTGTAATAAAGAAAGCTGTTCCCTGTGTCTATCCTTGTAATTCTATATATACAAGTTTACAACACATATGTATGACATTGATGTACTGTCCAAACGAATGTAATATATCTTTGGTTCTTCCACCTACATTCCATATATAACCACAGGCATGTCCATTATTTTTTAAAGTATAATCGTGAAAAAAAATGCTTGCGCCGCATTTGAAAGGATTCAAATCTTATAACAACCATAAAAGCCTACATGCAACTTGCATAATTTAATGGGTATTAGAACAATTGAATGGGCTTTCAAAAGTTCTAACGTGTAAGAAGTACCTTCATTATTAATATTAGCTAATTCTTTCATGAAAAAATACTTACCAACAATTCACATTTTTAAACAGAGACGAGGCCAATACATATACTCTTGAAACTCAGATCTTTTGTAGAGAACAGCAGCCAAAAAATCCTTAAAAATGAACTCAAAACAGACATGACTCTGAATCTTTGTCTTTTATGTTGTGCTATCATTGATCAATAACAAATCCATGTTCCCTCCTCATTCAGTGGAATTTGGAAACTCTCTTTTACAATATCTATAATGTAATTCACTTCCAAAATTGCTCTAAACATCCACTACAGGACCTTAATTGCTGTACATGTGTGCAACCATCAGTCCCCTGCAAGTAATGCTGTCTCTGAGATACATTGTTTCTTGGCACGAGTTTGCACATAGTTCTTCAAATGGCACAAATAATCCTAAATTTTAATGTTGAATCTGGTTTTTCATCGTCTAACCAATATTGATACAAATGTTCAGGATGGTCTATCCTGATAATAATCATAATAACATGGCACCTGCGTATAGAGACATTGAAGATAATGGTAGTGAATACACTAGATAAACCTCGTCTTAACTTTAAGACTTTTGATGTCATGTATTGATAAAAGGTGTAGCAAAGTCCTTCTAATCAATGTTACCAGACTCAGCTGGGAAAAAAACCTCGGCAAGACAGAAGAGTCAAGAGTTTGACTGAGGAAAAACTCAGCAAGTACAAAAATATAAGCAGGGCATGACAGCTTCTGGGCATTAGCCCGCGCGGTTTCTGGGCATTCATAGGCAGGTTGGCTAGTCATACTTAAGTTGACTGAGTTCAACTCAAGTACCCAAGTCAAACTCAGTCAACCAGAGTATGACTCACCCCCAAGGCATTTTGTTTCATAAGCAGAGTCAAAGTCAGATACTCACAAGTCTCGTGACAGAGCTTATAATAGAGAAACACAAGTCAAATGAGTCAAACCTACCAAAATCCTGTTCTAACCAAAAACTAAAAGTGATCAATAAAACTCAACATGGATAATATAGCCAAGGCGGTAAATGAAGCAAAGGAGAAATACAACTTTACTTTTGGCCATGAAAAACAAAAGCAATATCAAGAGAAAGTCCAAACATCAATCCTCTCTAATATTATAAAGGTACTTGACAAATGGCAGAGACCTCTGGTATCTCATTTTTTTTTACTTGTCTTTTATTTGAGTTGCTCCTTTTGGTGCTTTTCTGTTGGCTATTATTTCTGGTTGATGCATTCCATGTTAGAAATGGTGGAGATAATATCAGGTAAGATAAAGAAAATTATTTTAGCATCCGACCATGTCCAGAAAGTAGGTCAAGGAGACTATGAAGTACAAACAGTAATGATAGTATGTAGGAGTGTACTAGACTATTATGAATGCAAAATAAAATAGAGACAGAAAGAATCTGAGAAAAAGATCTTAGTTCAAAGAAAAGAAATGATTTCCACTTATTTCACTTTATTAATCTCGATGCACCTACATATCTCTTACGCATCATAAATCACCATACAAAATATATTTATAGTACCTAATTCCCCTATGATCAATATTGAGCATCCCTTGCCTCGAGACTTGGTGTTAGCTTTCAAGGTTACTCTAAAAGTAATTACACAACCCTTGGGGGTGCTTAATGAGATATGGCATGGGCACAGTTAGATTGCTTGCATGGAGCTTATGCTTAACATGAGGATGACTGGGTTAATGGAGTGGTGTTAATGATCATATGACGATGGTCATATTTTTGTTGGATTCCTCTTTCGGAGAGGTGCGAGATTGATCTAAAGATCATCTTGATCGGATGAGCAGAACATTGCTTTTGAATTTATTTTCCACATGTGCAAGGTTGGCCAGATTTATCCCACATGCTTAAGAGATGTGTCACACCCTCGTTGATGGATATAAATTGGAGAGACTTGGAGGTCATTTTATCATCATCTCATCACACATTCTCTCTTTGTGATCTGATTGGTTCGATAGCCTTTGGAGGCCTTTTTCTTCTCACACATGTGGAGCGAAGCTGCTGTTTTCTGCGTTGATCTGTTTAGGGCTTGTTGTTGTTTTTTGCGTTGGTCTGTTTAAGGCTTGCTACTGTTTTCTGCGCTGATCTATTTAGGGCTTTTATGCTGCAGCATTGACCAGCGTTGAACGTGGTCAACCTTTGGTCATTTGACCTCAATCTTCTGCAGAAATTCTGATTTTAGAAGGTCGTACAGCTAGGCACCAAAATCGAGGAATTCCGAGTTGTTTGACTGAAGCCCTAGTTTGCTGCGTTGACTTTTCTGAAGCTGCTTGTGTTGACTTTTCTGCAATGCCCCTGGTTTGACTTGCGTTGACTTGTGATGAGCTGTCTTTGAGGGTTGTGGGTGTGACACATGAAAGTGTTGGCTGACCAAGAAAGACTTTGCTAGTTGAAGCATCCTGCTGACCGTCGTAACACAACAATATCTCATATCTTTGTTGGACATAAGGAATTGTAAATCTGATCTATATTTGGCTTGTCTTCTATTGATCTATTATTGTGTTCTATCAACATTTTACTTTCAAGTTTATGTGATTGCTATCTTGTATTGGGCCTATGAAATATTGAAGTAAAAGTGCATCAAGCATAGAACACCATTGTTATCTAAATTTAACATGGTATCAGAGCTGAGGTGAAGACAAAGTCCAAGAGTCCAAGCTGGTGTTCGAAGCCATCTCTGAAGGATGAAATCCTATCAAGGACAAATTGCCTCCTCAACCTACAGGGGTTTCAAGGCTGATGATAAATTGACTGATAAGTCTGATTATCATGCATGGAAGATGTCCTTGGATTTGGCGCTAGAAGATCAAAATGTCATGGACTATGTACAGGGGAATATTCAAGAGCCTCCATCAAATGCAGTTGTTGCCACAAACACGAAGTATAGAAAAGGGGAAATCAAAGCAAAGATGATTATCCGGGATTCTATTCATAAGCACTTGATTGCTTACATTTATGAGCTGAAGACATCTAAGGAGATGTATGATAAGTTGGTGAGCATGTTCAGGGCTAGCAATGCTAATCAAATCCTCTTCTTCTAGAATCAATTGAAAAATATCAAGAAGGGTAAGGATGAATCTCTATTCAATCCTATTTTATGAGGCTCACTGAAATCAGGAATAACCTCCTAGCTATTGGGGAAGCAATATCTGATCGAGAGATGGTTCTTATTACACTTGGAGGTCTCCCCCGTGATTGGCATATATTCAATACCACTATTCTCAATAATAATGTGATTCCTGATTTTGATGAAATATTGACGAGATGCACTCAAGAGGAAACAAGAATGATGGAGTGTGCTTCTAATGGTAATGTACGTGACCCTACTGCCTTCACCGCTCATGCAAAGAAGAAGAACCATGGTGACCTGAGAAATCAAAACCATGGTAGAGCAAGGCCCAAAGGAAGGAAGGGAAGATGTTACACTTGTAACAAGATTAGTCACTATGCAAGAGAGTGCCCTAATAGAAGGGACTCTCCCGGGGATGATGACAACAACAACTCTAGAAGGAATGGCAGGAACAACAGGTTCCAGGGAAAAAGGAAGGCTCTGTCTGATCGTAGTGGAAATGGGCAATCTTTCAAGAGGTAAAGAAATTCCAGGTATGATGAGTCTAATGTTGTTGATAATAAGAGAAATGAATTTAGTCTTGTATCTGCCCTCTCTGCTGCATCTCCACCCGACACCCTGGATGTCTGGTTAATTTATAGTGGTGCTTCAAGGCACCTCAATGATTATAAAGAAGCCCTTTCTGATTTGGTTGAAAAGGATACTAATCTAGAAATTATTCTTGGAGATCCTGTGAAAGGGACAGGGGCTGTGACCCTCCATCTATCTCAAGGTCAAGTCCTCCGATTACAAGATGTGTTGTATGTACATGATTTGAAGAAGAACCTTGTGTCCATTTCGGCAATGGAAGACAAAGGGTTCAAGGTGGCAATCGTTGATGGAAAGGTACTTATCTAGAAGAAGAACTTCAAGGAAGCTCTTTCTATTGGGTTTAGAGTTGATACACTCTACCAGGTTGGAGGAAGCCCATTGGGGGCTATGACATGTGATACAACTCTTCAAACCGAGTTATTACTACCAAAATCCCATATTTTGACTCAAGCACTTTGGAGAAATCTCTTTCATACTGCAGAAATATATGAAATGACTATTACGCGTCTGTGGAAGTAGATACCGTGAAAAGGAAGAATAGTCAAAATCGATGACCTTTGTAGTTTTTTTTGGTGGGATTTGGTTAAAGAAGATTTATGGTGTGCAACAGGAGATGGGTCCATTATTGATGCATATGTACATGAGCCTTCGTGTATCCATTCACAAATGTATTCTGTGTTCCTTTGGATGGAACTGCTTAGAATATTTTCAATTAAAGATTGACAATATGCCCAGGTGCAGAAAATAAAATCTCAAAATGGTAGAGAAGAAGATAGTAAAAAGAAAAAAAAGATTGAAGTGGGTAAATGACATAAACATAAAAATATTGCATTCGTGGATTTCAATTTTCTGTTCGCATCAGTTGATAGGAGATCAAAGGCTGGTTACTTTACATAGCTGAATTACTGTTATCAAAGTTTCATTATCTGGGTAACCCGTGTGATATTATGCCCATCTTATCGAGGATAAATTTTAAGGCTTGCTACCAAATTCGCTTGCTGCCAGATTCTGTGAGTATGTCCATTAAAGTGATCATCATTATTAATAAACCGTATCATTTTCTCTTTAAATATATATATATATGGTGTCACCTTTGTAAATCCTTCAATCCTATCCCAAGTTGTTCTTAAGGGGGGGTGCTAGGATATTTCGACACATAAGAAATAGTTAAGTATAACTTGGTCTAGCATAGAGTTAGGTAAAGTGTGTTTCTTTATTGCGTACATTTGTAACTTATAATCTGACGGTCACGATATGTAGTGATCTGACGGTTCACTCTCTCCTCAGTATTACCGACACTTGTTCCGTGACTTAACACCCGATTGGTCCATGATCTCTATTTAAAGAGCATAGAGGGTCATTTGTCCGGTAACCAATTATGAGAGAAGCTTTTGTAAATTTTCTTTCTTTATATTAATAAATTGTCTGAAGTGGCTGCGTTAGCTCAGGTCGTGGATTGTTTCCCTCTTTGAGGGTTTTAACAACGTCAAATACTGGTGTACTGATATGTGATCTATTTGTGAGCGATGACCTTTGGTGTTTGATCTAAGGAACTTACCTTTGAGATTCCTACAAACACAAGTCCATGGAAATCTCGAGGGACTATTAATAGAGGAAGATATGGGAGAGGAAGTAGTACAAGACAATGGAGCTCCTTGTCTAGAAATTTACAATCTGACTCAAGAGGACCATCCCAAGTTAATTGTTGGGGATGTAGAGGACCGCATTTTCAATGTGATTGTCCAGAAGTCTCGTCAAATGTAATGCAAAGAGCAGGAAAAGAACCATCATCAAATACCCAAGGCAACCATAGAATCCATGCTGTAGTCAACAATAACCAGGCAGCACATCAGTCCACTGTAGTGGAATCCTCAAGTACTATCAATGGAATAAAACTCAAAAATTTGTTTGATACTGGTGCTACTAATAGTTTTATTTCGTCATATGCATTGAATAAATGTGGGTTTGCAGCATGCAAGCAAAACAATTTCAGATAGGTAGAAATGGCTTCAGGAGAACTTCAATCCGTAGATTTAAGTGTTGAGGAATGTAAAGTTGATCTAGGAGTCCGTTCGACCAAGTTAAAAGTATATGTCACAGCCCTAGGAACTTACGACCTTATCATAGGGATGGATTGGTTAGAATCTCATCAAGCATGGGTAGATTGTTACGAGTAAATAATACTTTATATGAATGATGAAGGAGAGACAATCTGAATCCAAGGTATTAAGATAAATGTATCTTTACGCTTTATCTCAACAATGCAAATGAAGCGTTGCTTAAGAAAAGGTTGTCAGGTATATGCAGTTCAAGAAGTAAGGAGAAAGGACCGTCCTTACAAAAATATCCGATGTTAACCGAATTTTCAGATGTTTTTCCAAAGGAACTACTAGGATTACCTCCTAAAAGGGAGTTGGATCTCACAATGGAGTTAAAACCTAGTACGAAACCAATTTCTAAAACACCATATAGAATGACAGCCCCAGAACTTTAAGAATTACAAATCCAGTTGAAGGAACTATTGGATATAGAGCATATTCGACCCAGTATTTCACCTTGGGGTGCTCCTGTAATCTGTCAAGAAGAAGGATGGTTCTTTGCGATTATGAATAGACTATCGAGATTTAAATCGAGCTACAGTAAAGAATAGATATCCAATGCCTCAAATTGACGACCTTTTCGATCAAATGAAAGGAGATTTTGTCTTTTCAAAGATTGATCTACGATCAGGCTATCATCAGCTAAGGATTAAAGAAAGTGATGTTTCTAAGACAGAATTCCGAACTCGTTTCGGGCATTATGAATTCATTGTGGTACCATTTGGGTTGACCAATGCACCAGTAGTATTCATGAACCTTATGAACAGCGTTTCCCGCAAATATCTCGATCAATTTGTACAAGTCTTCTTAGATGACATTCTCATCTACTCTAAGAATGAGAAAGAACATGAAGAACACCTACGGATAGTATTATCTTGCCTCAGGAAACATCAGTTATATGGAAAGTTATCCAAGTGTTTTTTCTGTCAAAAAGGAGATTCATTACTTGGGTCATATTATATCTTGTGAAGGGATCTCAATAGAACCTGAAAAGGTGAGAGCTATCGTGGAATGGCTGATACAAAAAAACGCACAAGAAGTGTGATTCTTGTGTGAAGCTTTATGGGTTTAGCAGGCTACTATCGAAGGTTTGTAAAAATATTCTCCAAAATTGCAAAGCCTATCACAACCCTCCAATGTAAAGGTGTTAGGTATGAATGGACTGAGGAATGTCATAAAGCATTCTCCAAACTTAAAAGATTCTTGACCATTGCACCAATTTTGCGAGTCCTGATATGGACAAAGATTTTACTGTGTACTGATGCATCTATACAAGGATTAGGTGCAGTATTAATGCGGGATAGAGGCGTAATAGCATATGCTTCAAGAAAATTAAAGCCTCATGAAGAACTTTATGCCATGCACAATTAAGAATTAGTCGCTATAGTGTTAGCTTTAAATATATGGAGACACTACTTAGTGGAGAGAAACTTTATGCTCAAATGCGACCATCAAAGTCTACAATATTTGTTTAACCAGAGAGACTTGAATGCTAGACAAAGACGATAGAGTGAATTCTTAAGTGAATATGACCTTGGAATTTCATATATAAAGGGGAAAGAGAATGTAGTAGCAGATGCTTTTGTAGGAATTTACAGGGTAAGTTCCATAGATCAAAAACCAAAGGTCACCGCTCACAAATCAGTACACCAGTATTATCACGTGGTTAAAACCCTTTTCTTTTTATTAATATAAAAAGAAAAGTTACATATGTTTCTCTCATAAACGGTTACTGGACAAATGACCCTCCATGCTCTTTAAATAGAGATCATGGACCAATCAGGTGTTAAGCCACGGATCAAATTTCGTTAATACCGAGGAGAGAGTGAACCGTCAGATCACTACAAATTGTGACCGTCGGATAATAAGTTTACAAATTTACATAGTAAAGAAACACACTTTACCTAACTCTACACTAGACTAAGTTATTCTTAACTATTTCCTATGTGTCGGAATGTCCTAACATCCCCCCTTAAGAACAACTTGGATAGGATTGAAGGATTTACAAAGGTGACACAAAAAGACCCTATTTCCTATGTGTCGAAATATCCTAACATCCCCCCTTAAGAACAAATTGGGATAGGATTGAAGGATTTACAAAGGTGACACATTAGGAGAAGGAAGGAGGCATTTGAGCCTATCCCCCCTTAATGATAACTTTCCTGAACTCCAAGCATGGATCGAAGTTTGGTAAACTTCGCTTCTGTGAGAGCCTTTATAAAGATATCGGCTACTTGATCATTGGTTGGAAAGTACTGCACTTCAAAAACACGATCATGAATGAGCTTTCTAATGAAGTGTATGTGGAGCTCAATGTGTTTCATACGCTGATGCTCAATTGGATCTTTACATAGTTGAATGGCACTCTAATTATCACACCAAAGTGTAGATGGATGTTGCTGATGAAGACAACATTCAGACAGGATCTGACGAAGCCACATGGCTTCCTTGTTGGCTTCAACTGCACCATGATACTCTGCTTCGGCCGAAGAAAAAGAGATGGCACTTTGCTTCTTACAAGACTAAGTAATAGGTCCTGAACCAAGAGTGAATACATATCCTGCAATAGACTTTCAATCATCAGGGTCACCAGCCCAATCAGAATCAGTGAAACCAATCAAGAAGAACAAACGAATATTTTCCCTCATACCTATGAAGGTAGACTTAAGAAAACTAACACTAGAACATCTCATGAGATATAGTTGGTACTTAAAAGCGAGGTCCGGGCTTGATAGTAACCATTCAAAGGAACCTAAATTTGAAGGATATGAGTTAGAAGATGATGGAATTTTATGATTCCATGGAAGAATGTACATACCGGATAATGGGGGTCTCCAAAACACTATCTTGAAGGAAGTCCACAGGGCAGTGTATTGTGCACATCCTGGTATAAATAAAATGTATTTTGATACAAAGAAACTCTTCTTCTGGGCAAGCATGAAACGCGACATTGTCCAATTTGTTGCAAAGTGTTTTGAATGTCAGCAAGTAGGGTAACCATTGTCACCCAGCAGGTCTCCTACAACCTCACGACATTCCTATGACCAAATGGGAAATAATTTCTATGGATTTTATCGTTGGGTTACCTCTTACACGAAAAGCACCCATTTTATTCCTGTAAGAGATACTTGCGAAGTTGCTGACGTACCTAAGAATGCCATTATCAAATTTCATGGAGTACCTAAGAAAATCATATCAGATAGAGACTCACGATTCACGTCATGATTTTGGATTTGTATGCAATCAACATTAGGAACTTAATTAAACTTAAGTACAACTTATCATCCTGAGACTGATGGGCAAACAGAAAGGGTAAACCAAGTACTATAAGACATGCTAAGAATGTATGTGTTAAATTTGGACAACTAGGTCCAAACTCCATCTTGTGATGCTCAGATGAAGATTCCAATATTTTTATTGGATTCCTCTTTCAGAGAGGTGTAAAATCGATATAAAATTGATTTTAATCTGATGAGCAGAACATTTATTTTGAATTTTATTATTTATAATAAATTTAAGTGCAGGTCGGCCTTAAGGTTTTACACCCCCAGCAGATGTGTCACACACCTCAATGATGGATATATATACAGTCAACGTTGGAGAGCATTTCACACTCGATCATCACACATCTTCTCCTGCGATTATACGAGCATCGAGAAGCAGTTTCATCTCCCACGTGAGAAGAAGGTCGAAATCTACTGCAGCTAAAGGACGAAATTTACCGCAGCAAATTTTCTGCAGTTAGGGTTTATGGGCAAGTTTGACCGGCGTTGACTTTGGTCAACGCATGGTCGGGTTGAGCTGAAATTTTGGAGAGTTGATTTTTGAAGGCGATACTCATTGGCACAAACGAGGTCAACGGGATGACAAAGTTGGAGGAAGTACACGTTGACTTTATTGTTCTTTGCTTACTAGATTTGACTTACCGGACTACGTTGACTTTTAAGGTTGACTTTGAGTTGATGGGTATTTGATTTTAGGAGTGATGTGACACATTGCGAGTTGGCCGACCAAGAAGACTTTCCTTTGGTTGAAGCATCCTGCTGACCGTCGTAACGCACCAACACATTCTCCTGTTTCTGGTTTGTCTTCTATAGATCCACTGGTATGTTCTATCAACATTTTACTTAACTGTTTATGTGATTGTTGTTATAAAAGTAAAGTTGCATCAAGCATAGAACATCTACAAAAATTTACATGGAATCAAAGCTGAGGTGAAGACAAGCCCTAACTTATAGCAATCACCAAAAGAGAAAAATGGGTTCCACAAGTTATGGCTTCAAGGAGGATGACACGCTGACTGGAATGGATGACTTCCATGCTTGGAAGATGATATTAGATCTCAAATTGGAAGACCATGATCTCATGGACTATGTACTGGGTAAGATACAAGAACCTCCATCCACTACTACTGCTTCTACTAAAACCAAGTATAAGAAGGGGGAGATCAAAGCAAAGCTAATGATCAAAGAATCCATACATAAAAGTCTGGTTGCCTACATATCTGAGCTAGGCAAATCCAAAGAGATGTATGATAAGTTGATACAAATGTTCAAAGTAAACAATGCAAACCAGGTGCTATTCTTCAAGAATCAATTGAAGAATTTGAAGAAAGGCAGGGATGAATCTGTCCAAATATACTTTCTGAAACTGACCAAGATCAGGAACAATTTGCTGGCTATTGGGGAGACAATAGCTGATCGTGAGATGGTACTCACCGCACTTGGAGGGCTCCCATATGAATGGCAAGTATTCAACACTACCATTCTCAATAATAACACAATTCCTAACTTTGACGAGCTACTGTCAAGATGCATGCAGGAAGAGACAAGAATGAAGGAATACGAAAATGACAAAAATGCTGCCTACGCTGCTCATTCTAGAAAGAAGAACTCTGGTGGTCCAAAGAACAAAGGCAAAGCAGGGGCCCAAGGAAAGAAGCGCAAGTGTTTCACTTGTTATAGGCCAGGTCATCATGCTAGAGAATGTCCTTTCAAGAAGGATTCTCCCGATAGTGATGACAACAACAACAACCGGAGGAATGGAAATCAAAGAAACAACAAGTCTGAAGGAAAGAAGAAGGCTCCCTCTGGCGGAAACAATCAACCTTTCAAAAGGTCTAGAGACTCTAGGTATGAGGAGTCAAATGTTGTTGATAAAAGAAATGAATACATTCTTGTATCTGCCCTCTCCGCTGCATCCCCGCCCGACACTATGGATGTCTGGCTGATAAATAGTGGTGCCTCAAGACACATCATTAGGTTCAAGGAAGCATTCTCTGACATGGTTGAGAAGGATACTAATCTGGAAATTATCCTTGGAGATAATGCCATATATCCCGTGAAAGGGACAGGCACTATGACCCTCCAATTGTCTCAAGGACGAGTCCTACATTTGCAAGATGTACTCTATGTACCAAAATTGAAGAAGAACCTTGTGTCTATATCAGCCATGGAAGACAAAGGTTTCAATGTGGCATTCACTGATGGAAAGGTGCGCATGTGGAAAAAGAATCTCAAGGAAGCTATCATGATTGGTTTTAGAGTTGGAACACTCTACCAGGTTGAAGGAAGTCCACTAGGAGCTATGACATGTGATACTATCCGACAAACTGAACTATGGCACCGAAGGTTTGGACACCTTCATTACAAGGCCCTTCCCGAAGCGAGGAAGGTGGTGACAGGGATGCCCGATTTTGGAAATAATCATGAAGGTGTATGTAAGGGTTGTGCCGAAGGAAAGCATACAAGGGGACCTTTCCCCTCAAGTTTCACAAAGACATCTGATATTTTGCAACTGGTCCATTCTGATCTATCTGGTATGCTACCCGTGACATCCCTAGGAGGATGTTCTTACTATATGACATTCACTAATGACTTCTCCCACAAAACCTGGATATACTTCTTGAAGAAGAAGGATGAGGCTTTCATGTGGTTCCGTACCTTCAAAGCCTTGGTGGAAAATATGACAAGGAAGAAGATCAAGATTTTGAGGACCAACAATGGCACTGAATATGAGTCACATGAGTTCAAGGACTTTTGCAGAGAAGCTATCATTAAGAGGGAGACTACTACTGCCTATACTCCTGAGCAGAATGGCGTTGCTAAACGAAAGAACAGGACCATTGTGGGCTGCCCGTACCATGCTATGTGACCAGGGTCTACCGAAGTTTCTGTGGGGAGAAGTTGCGAATACTGTTGTATACATTCAAAACCGATGCCCTCATTCCGCCCTGGTCTCCAAAACTCCCGAAGAGGTTTTCATTGGTAAGAAACCTGGCGTCTCACATTTTAGAATTTTTGGATGTCCTGTTTATTTTCATGTGCCAAAAGAAAAGAGAAGTAAGTTGGATGCTTCTGGGAAGAAAGGAATGTTTGTGGGCTACAACGAAACTTCTAAGGCCTATAGAGTCTATGTACCTGGTCAAAGGGAAGTAGAGATATGCCATGATGTCACTTTTGACGAAGATGCTTCCCTGAAGAAAGTAGTAGATCTTCCAAGATCTGAAGAAAATCATGAAGAAAGGCCCGGAAATCAAGAAGAACCGCAGGATGAGACAATGCCTGATATTGAAGGACCAATGGACCCTATTGATCCATCTCCTTCACTGGGAAAGAGACCATCATGGCTCGGGGACACCCTCGAAGATGCTGAGGGTCATGCTGCCCCAAGGGGGACATTCCGAGAAAGCAAGAAGCCGTGTAGATACCAAGGGTATCTAGCTGCCATGAGTACTATTGTACAATATGAACCTGGATCTTTTGAGGAAGCCGTAAAGCATCAAGTCTGGAAGGATGCTATGCACGAAGAATATGAGTCCATAATGAAGAATGATGTCTGGGATGTGGTTCCAAGACCGAAGGACAAATCAGTTGTCACCGCGAAATGGCTCTACAAGATCAAGCATGGATCTAATGGAAGTGTTGAAAAGTTCAAGGCAAGATTTGTTGCCCGTGGCTTCTCTCAAAAGGAAGGAATAGACTATGATGACATATTTGCACCTGTGGCACGATATACCACCATTCGATCAATCATAGCCCTTGCTGCTACGCAAGGATGGAGTCTTCATCGGATGGATGTCAAGACCGCTTTTCTGCATGGTGCAATAAAGGAAGAGGTGCTTGTAATGAAACAACCTGCGGGAGTTTGAAAATCCCGGAGATGGAACCTCATATGGGAGTTGAAGAAAGCCCTTTATGGGTTAGGCAGGCACCCGGAGAAGTATAGAGAGGATAGATAAACTACTTGATGATTGGGCTTTTGTTTCAAGTAATGTTGATCAAACCTTTCGCACCCAAAGTTGTCCGGGGGAAGCCTCGATGCAGTGTATGCGTGGCCATGCTCTTTAAGCCCGGTCTTGAACGATCTTACTATTTCTGCAAAGAGGGAGCTGTTTGTTGAGTTTTAGATGAAGGGACCACAAAATGAGTCTGCACTACTTCCTGCCGACTTGGTGGCAGAGACCTGGAGAGATTTTCCTTTCTCGAGGAAAATACATTGTGAAACTTCTGGAAAGATTTGGTATGGTGGACTGCAAGACCGTGTCAACACCAATGGAACTCAACTTCAAGAAGTTGAGTGGCAGCGCTACTGGGCCCGTATTGGCAAATCCTACTGAGTATCGTCAACTCGTAGGGGCCCTGATGTTCTTAGTGAACACCCGTCCAGATATATGTTTTGCAGTGAACACTTTGAGTCAACAGATGGTTGAAC
This sequence comes from Pinus albicaulis, assembly GCA_034641835.2. Taxonomy (NCBI): domain Eukaryota; kingdom Viridiplantae; phylum Streptophyta; class Pinopsida; order Pinales; family Pinaceae; genus Pinus; species Pinus albicaulis. Next base: position 462,681,190 of record CM076574.1, on the reverse strand, counting down.
CTCATCACTTTCACTGGGTTGGTGCCAGGAATCTTTTGAGATACCTTCGAGGCACGATAAACCATGGGCTGAGATACACTACCGGGAGCGTGACACTCCTTGGATATACTGATGCCGATTGGTCTGGCAGTGTGGTGGATCGTAGGAGCACATCGGGATGTTGCTTCAATCTTGGTTCTGCTTCGATCTCATGGATGAGCAGGAAGCAGAAGTCGGTGGCTTTGAGCATCACAGGGGCCGAATACATCGCAGCAAGTATGGCCTGTTGTGAAGCAGTTTGGTTGCGAAAGCTCTTTAGTGAGCTGTTTGGACATGTGCTAGATACCACCGTGATACTCTGTGATAACCAGAGTGGGATTCGCTTGACCGAGAATCCTGTGTTCCACGACCGATCCAAGCATATTGATATCAAGTATCATTTCATTCGGGATATGGTACAGCGAGGCACCGTAAGGCTCAATCATATAGGAACTGATGAGCAGGTCGCGGATATTCTCCATAAGCCCTTTAGGAAAGTCCAAGTTCCTAACCTTAAGTGAGAGAGTTAATCGCCGATGGAGCATTCACCTTGATGTAGATACGTGGACGATGAGCTCGAGAGCTCTGGGGGGCTGGGGGCAGAAGCTTCTCGGGCTATGAGACCACATGGCTGGGCTTGACAAACCTTGTTGGTGTGCTTCGACCCCACGTTGTGATCGTGAGTTGGTTCTCGGTGGACGATGAACTCGAGGAGCTGCAGGGGGCTTTGAGGGGACAAACTTCTCGGACGCAGGCAACCCTGAGGCTAGGCTTGACAAACCTTGTTGTTGGTGTGCTTGGACCCCCGTTGTGATTATTGAGTTGGTTCACCTCTCATTATACGTGCCCTGTATGCATCCTACCCATTGAGTTTTGGGCTCATGGGAAGTACCTCTCATTTGGCCAGTGAGGTGGGAAAATATAGAGACTAGTAGCAAAGACTAATGGATGCATCAGAGATTGTCGTACTCGCTATCTAGGATGGCACGATCCAACCACTTGATCTAGGATCAAGTATAGTGAGGTTTCGGACCTCACTTTGACTGCAGGTCGGATGAACCAACAGGTTGGTTGGGGGCACCTCTTCAATAGTCTGATAGAGGTTTTGGACCTTTGGGCTGAATCTGTCAGCCGGGGGATGATGTCTTTGTGACTGACCCACTACTGTTCTAAAATAAAGAGGCCAACAAAGCAAGTTACGACGGGATGATGCACGATGTTTGATTGCACTGGTGGATGGAGTTCTCCCTAGTTGAGAGGGAGTGTTTAATTTGGACAACTAGGTCCAAACTCCATCTTGTGATGCTTAGATGAAGATTCCAATATTTGTATTGGATTCCTCTTTCAGAGAGGTGTAAAATCGATATAAAATTGATTTTAATCTGATGAGCAGAACATTTATTTTGAATTTTATTATTTATAATAAATTTAAGTGCAGGTCGGCCTTAAGGTTTTACACCCCCAGTAGATGTGTCACACACCTCAATGATGGATATATATACAGTCAACGTTGGAGAGCATTTCACACTCAATCATTACACATCTTCTCCTCTGATTATATACGAGCATCTGAGAAGCAGTTTCATCTCCCACGTGAGAAGAAAGAAGAAATCTACTGTAGCAAAAAGGACGAAATTTACTACAACAAATTTTCTGCAGTTAGGGTTTCTGGGCAAGTTTTACCAGCGTTAACTTTGGTCAACGCATGGTCCAAATTGGCTGAAATTTGGTGGAGAGTTCGATTTTTGAAGGCCGTACTCATTGGCACAAAAATCGAGGTCAAAAGGTTGACCGAAGTTGGAGCTACGTTGACTTTATTGTTGTTGTCCTGCATTGACTTTTTTGGTGTTGACTTTGAGTTGACTGGGTGATTGATTTGAGGACTGTTGTGACACATTCTGGGTTGGCCGACCAAGAAGACTTTGCTGGTTGAAGCATCCCGCTGACCGTCGTAACGCACCAACACATTCTCCTGTTTCTGGTTTGTCTTCTATAGATCCACTAGTATGTTCTATCAGCATTTTTACTTAACTGTTTATGTGATTGATGTTATAAAATTAAAGTTGCATCAAGCATAGAACATCTACAAAAATTTATAGCATGTTATAGACCAACAATCGCACTGAGAAAAGTACTTACCCTTAGTTGAATTTCCATAGAATAATAGCTATCACAGTTCAATCGGCCTCTCTGAGAACAGGAGGACTAGATCCTGGAACTCTAAAGATTGGTTCTGATGTTGCCTTGTCTTTTGATTTGCCAAACTGTCAAAACACGGGGGACCAACAGGAAGAACAAGTAAAGCAAATTAGGAAATGATTGAAAGAGGCACAGGATAGACAAAAAAGTTATGTTGATGCTCACAGGACAGATAGAAAATATAACGTAGGAGAACAGGTTTTCGTCTTCATCACGCCAAATAAAAGCACCATACGGTTTGGAAAAGAGACAAAATTATCACCCCAATTTATTGGGTCGTTCAAAGTCCTGGAAAAAGTTGGACTTGTCGCTTATCGTCTTGCACTACCACCCCACTTGCACAAAATTCATAATGTATTTCATATATCTATCTTACGACACTATATAGCTGATAAATCTCATAACCTTCAATGGAAGGAACTGCAAGTATCGAACGAGGGAACCATTACGTACACTGGAACGTAGGGTTTGACAGCTCAGGAACAATCTGGTAGACCAAGTTAAGGTAAAGTGGGACAAGTACAGCCCTGGATCAGCTACTTGGAAAGATACATAGGCCATATGTCAAAGATATCCCAACTTGTGCTAAATTTTGAGAAACTGAAAATCTTATTTGTATATAACTACTCTATTTTGGAAACTTGAGATTTTATTTTGAAATATCATGTAAAAATGAATTTTATTTTTCTAGTACATGGATACCCATAAAGATATGATGTTTACTTGACTCTACTAATACATGATATATGTTATTTTTTTAAATTTGCTGGTACATGGATACCAATATGAAATATGTCATTTAATTAACATTGCGAGAATATGAAATCTAGATCATGGATTATGTTATAAATGAAGATATCTATAAATTTATTTCATTTCTACATATCGATATGATTGAGGGAATAGAAATAAAAGAGTAACTACATTTTAATATGAAAACTAACTTATTAGTATATAGACTGGAAAACGGTTAAATACGTTATATCGTAAATAGAAACATGTATGAATTATACAAAAATTGTTATCTGAATACAAATTGTTTTGAATATATTGATGCATATGTTATAATGTATGGACAAGTGTTTAAATTGCAGATAATATTGTTACCAAACTGACCACGTGATGACAAAATTTCAGAACAATTGAGACTCAATGAGATTCCATGAAAGGGTGTTAACCTTAGTCCTACTAGGAGGGGTGGAGGTACTTCCCATCGTTTATCCTCCAAAACCTGGAGTCATGGGAGGACATCATAGAAACTCGGACTAATTACAGTGAACCTCGCAATAATCACAGAAGCAATTCGGATCACCTCTGAAATTCGGATGACAATTGCAGAGGCTCGGTGTTACCGCTGTGACCAAAGTAACCACAGTTTTGATGTTACATTTTGGTGTTATCACAATGTATGGTTCGGTGCTCTTTCAATGGGAATATTTCAGTGCTACTGCAGCAAAGGTTTTTAGTGCAGACACAGTGATGAATTCTCACCACAGTACCACAGTCTCGGTGAAATCTTAGGAAAAGATTTCGATGTCATCTCAAGGAGGAGGTCTCGGTACTATCTCAGGAGAAAGTCTCGATGCCACCACATGAAATCTTGGTGCAACACAGTGACCAAAATTCAGTGTTACCACAATGACATGGTCAATATAATTCAGAGATATCACTGTGAATAAGTTTGATTTTTTGTTTGTTTGTTTGTGGAATAGAATTGATGAAGTTTAGAAACAATCGAAGGCACTAAGTGTTGAAGCAAATAAAAGGAGAAAAAGCAGCAACATGAATATAATACATTACAGTGAAGGATTCGGTGCTCCCAACAACGAGTAAGTTTCGATGAGAAGGTGTCGATGTTACTACAATAACACAGTTTTGGTGCTTCCAAGTTCCAACAGAAAAGGAGTTCGGCGCTACCACAATGGTAAGTACTCCAACAAGATGCACATACAACAAGTCTAATAAAGACAGAGGTATGAAATTCATAAGTGGTGACTTGGTACCATAAGGTCTAGGTGGATCTACATTGGAGAAGAAAGGCTACGTCCAGAGGAAAGTCAAAATATCTTGAAGACTTGAAGACTAAGAGGCTAAAGGCACTGTCATCATCTTCAAAGATTATAAGACAAGTTTCCTCTCATTGAAACAAGAACCACTTCTTTATCCCTGAAGAAGGTCATCCAAAGAAGCAGTAATCTCCATCAACAAAAGGAAGCTGGATCTAAAGATGTTGTCACCATTGAAGCAATCAAGTTGAAGACTCTTCACTTGTCAAGTAAGTATCTTTTATTCTATAATCAATTTTGGTAACATGACTTTGTTTTTGCAAGGAGATCTATAAGCTGGTTGGGTTACCAAGATTCCTTGTATGAGATGAATAATAACAGTCCTTGAAGAAAGAAAGGTTATGTCACTTAGACCAGATTAACGCTAAATCTAATTATCAAAAGAATGAAGGGATATCCTCATAAGATCTCAACTGTGAGATCCGGAAAAGATGATAAGATGAACAGCATAACAAATAGACAAGAAAAATTACCTCACTCAACTTGTGGTTTCCATGCAAGATGGAAAAAGACAATCAAGGGAAAAACTGTTGGAGGATAAAAGACTCAAACATTCATTGAAGAAAAAGGAAAGTTTAAGTGAGAGACTTATGGACATTATAAACCAAAAAAAAAAAAATAGGAAGCAATGTAGCATCCTAATCTAAGCATGGCAGGAGCTCCTGGTGAATCAGCTCCGAGAAAACCTCTCTGACAAACATTACTAATGTAAAGCAGTCATCAAGAGCAAGCGTCATCATGGAAACATATTTCTGGATGTGATGACATATTGATGAAGCAGGCCAAGGGAATGAAGCTCTTCATTCTTGAGAAATTGCTACAAGATGACTCAAGGGAAAAAGGTATGAGGTATGTATATATTTATATGCTGACATTGGATGTTTTGAAGTCATGTCATGTGGTTGCAGGTAGTGGACTTCTGGACTTAGAAGTATGATCTATGAAGGAGTATCTCTCAATGCACAGACAGATGAAATCAACATAATATGCCCTTATGGAATATGAGGTGGTTGTATATGAACGAGAAACTAGGAAATTTGTACGTTCCTGGGAATCAAGAATGTGCAGAGAAGAAGAAATCATGAAATGCCACCATGTCAAGAGGCAGTTATCATCCGGAAGCCAAGAAGATGTGACTAGGAGATCTCCTGGAGAGATATGTAGACTCTGATGGAAGTCTGGTAGAGAAGAAGACCCTTGGAAAAATATATCATTAGGAGATGTGCCAATTTCTATGAAGGATGTCGATGCTTACAGGAAGATGTCATGGTGAAAGATCATCATTGAGGTAACTTTTGTTTTAAAAGGGTTCATATGTAAATGTTTATCTGGATGAATTTGTGCAGGACTGCTAATCATGAGAAAGGATGTATGATCCTGAGAGATGATTCGAAGGAAAGCAGCATGGCACAATAGTGGACCAGACAAGGAAGTCCGATGAATTACTTTGAGCTGACAAGACTTAGGATGGAAGTAATGGATGATCTATGTCCTATGAAGCTAAAAGATGGAGATTCCTCAATACCGAAATCCATGACATCAAGGACAGGAATTCTTCATGAGCAGCTGGATGTCTCACCATTGTTGCTTGAGGTCCCTAGTTAAGAAGGAGCCTGATGGTAAGTTTCTTACTTGGAAGAAACTTGGTAATTCCTATGGATGAGCTTAGGTACATTCTATGTATAAGATTGAGTACATTCCCTTGTGGAATAGGTCCTCCCTAGGAGGGAGAGATAGACACATCATTCTGGTCTTGGGAAGACAAAATGGAGGATTGGGTAATCATCTGGCATTTGATACTCTGAGAATGTGATCGGACATTCAAGATAAGAGTAGTCGGGGACCGATATTCTTTGAGGGCTAGCTACCCAAGAGAAGAATAGTCCAGGAAGGTCATACTTTGGGAACACCCGAGTGGAGTATGTACCTTGGAGAGACAATGACGAAGGTGTCAATAAGTCGTGTCTCGCCAGCATTGAAGCCCATTGTCTCATTGAAGAGATGGGGCTGTTAGTCAAGGCCTTGCGCTAGGACAATGCTGGTTGATATGATGCTATACAGATGCAATTACCAATCCGATTTTTCTTATGAGATTCTTTAGTTTGAAAGTGATCATGTACCTATATGAATACCTCCCTAGTTAAGATAGGGAGTGTTGGAAAATGTAACTAGGTTGGTCTTCATATTGATTATGGATTTATGGAAAGTAGAAGACAAAGATAATAAAATGTATTTTGGATGTGCAAGAGTTTATTATAAGATCTAGTGCTTTAAGACCTTGTCAAAGTATCTGTGAAAGAATAGCATATGATAGCCCTAACTTATGTTAAAAGATAAGCATTATATGATGATGAAAGACGACCTAATTTGCAGCTACATGTCGGCCTAAAATCTTAGTCAAGAAGTCGGCCTAAAGTCTGGACAAGAGCACTATATATATACCACGTCTGTGGTTCATTTGGCAAGGAAGATTGCGTATGAAAATATAGCAGACAGACAGGTCTAATAAGAATGTGAATATCTCTGAGTAAGAAATGTGGATATCACTAAAAGGAAATGTGGACATACAATGCAGATAACACACAATCGAATGCAGTTTAAAGACTTACATCACCACAGTAGATTGCGGATACCACAGAGATTGTGTTAGTCTAAATGCTATAACACAGCAGATTGTAGATACCACAGAGATTGTGTTAGACAAAATGAGTACACCACAGCAGAATTTGCGGATTAGTCTGAGTTATACAGCATTGAAGAAGGAGCAGAAATTATCAACATCTTACACTAGTATACTTATTAAATAATTATGAAATATGTCTAAGTAAATGATAAATGGATGAAGTGCCTCAAAATATTAAAGAAGAGAAATATTACTTATTTTGTAATTATTAAGCTATTTTAAATCAAATGTATAATACCAACCCTATTAATGTAAATAATGAAAATACATTTTTCATTTAATTATTATAATTAAAAAGAAATTAGTTTAAAATATATACATATATATTTATTTAAATATTTATTAAAATCATTATATTTTAATATAAATCAAAGAAATTAATGTTAAAGTCATAAATATAAGGGTGCATAATCTCATTTTGAGATTACACGTATACTTCCAAATAAGCAAATCAAATCTTGGAAAACGGCGAATGAGGCAGCAACCGCTTGAGCAGGCCTATCTATTCATGTAAACAGAAAATTGAAAAGGGAGATGGGAGAAAGAAGGATAGAGGAGTTGTGAGTTGAGAAAATGAAGTACAAACTGTGTTGAAGGATTGGGAAATATAGAGTTTCAATTGTTCTAAAATTTTAGGCACGGGGACCAAAGTATCTCAATCTAAGTATTTTGGAACTGAGTACTGAAACTGTATTCAGTTGGTTGGGTGGTTTTTGGTGGTTTGGTAATGAGAACGGGAGCAGGAGTGAGAGTTACAGCAGAGAAGAGTCATCTTCAACTACCAAACCAGATTAGTATTTAAGAGTTAAGTTCATAAATTTATTTATGAAGGCAAATGTTAATTATACCTGTTAAATTCCCTATTTTGAATTTCAGAAATTTGTCTAGAGTATCAATATTTTTATGACAATATCAATCTCTTTATTTTCGGGGTATTATATTTGGTATTATGTTAAAATTAGGGATTCACACATAAACTAGTGTATTCTAAGCATAAATTTTGTTAAATCTCGTTAAATTCCGAATTTTAGGGCTTTCTAGTTAAATTTTGAATTTTAGGGCATCATAGATATAGAGATAAAACTGGACAAGGAGATAGTGAGAAAATCTCACGTTGTCACTCGAAAATCTGACACTAGTCTGACTAGAGATGAGCTCTCTGCGTTGTCTTTGTGTCTTCCCACGCAGTTACTGCGTCATTTTTGTTGGGACTGCGTCACCCCTCCTGATCTTCTGCTAGCTAGAAACTCGACCATCTGGCCCTCCGGTCTCACACCCTAACTTTCAGCACTAGATCTTGACTGTTTCCTAGCAGAATTTTGAACTCCCTCTGAAGCTGTACGCTGCCTCAGCGTAACTATGCGCTGCCTCTGCGTGGCACTACGCAACTTCTCTAGACTTCTTTATACCTTCCCTGCCTTGCACTTTTCGAATCAGAAAAAGCTTTCACCGGAAAACTATCCCTGCCCTCACTGCAAGAAATCAACTCGATCTCTCTCTAGCAACTGCTGTGCTTCTCTCTTGAGAATTCGATCTCTACATCTCTCACTCGATGTGTTTTCGAAATGCCCATCAAGATCCTTCTTATAATCTCTCGTTGACAATTCAACAGCCAAGATTAAAACATAATCAAAGACTAAGATTAGCTTGGACTCGATCCTCGTCCTCATCTAGAAGATTCACACCCGATCTAATTAATACCTTTTAATTAATCCATTAAAAATAATTAATTATTTTAATTAAATCCTCTCCGAGTGGAATTTCGCAAAACGATTTCTGGGTATTGTGGAACGCATGTGTCTGAGCCCCTCTGCAAAATCTTGAGGCTAGAGCACATCCGATGTTACAAAAATCAACACTCCCTCTTAGCGAGGAATGTGCTCAAGTGTTGCAACCCCCTGAAGCATCACTTTGACTTCTGCACCATCCCAGCTGCGTTGCTGATGTCTGGTCGCTGTTGCCCACCAACTATAGCGTAGCTTTCTCTGTGTTGCATCTGTGCTGTTGTTGACTCTGCATAATGTTGTCAACTACTACATCTGCAAGTGTCTCTCATCTACTGCTGTTGCAATTAAGAGATGTCCATCAACTAAACCAACTGTGTTTAGATTGATGCATCTGTCAACCGAGTTCTCGCTGCCGCTAGCCTCTACGATGTCACTGAAGCCTCTGCGTTGTTGCTGACTCTGCACTGCTGCCAACTATGCTCTGCATTGCTCAATTCCTAACACTGCTAACTACTGCATCTATCACTTTGGCACCTGACTGCATCTTCTATCACTGGTCCATCCTGCTACTGCTGTTATGCGCTCCCGTAGCATGGGGATGATCGAAGAGGTGGACTCCTCAAGGATCTTGCCATATTGTAGCTCTATGGGGCTACAAAACCATATCACCCCACCTATCCCCTAGAGGTATGTGGGAATCATGGCAAACTCCTCCAATCTGGATAAAAATCTATCGATCTCTACGGTAGCAGCTTGTTGATCTTGCTCCTTCTCCTTGTCCTTCTTCCAAAGAGGACACTGAGAAGTTGAGAACTGAAGTGGCCCATCTCACCACTTCGGAAACACTTGATCTTCAAAATATCCTTCTTTCGCCTGCGCTGCTCCTGATGTCCCTTTGATCCAAGGGCTACATTCTCCTCTTCCTTCTTAATCTTCACCCCACTGCTGCTACTGCCACTTATGGTGCTCTTCACCAAATCACGCCTCATCTCCTCTTGTTGTAGATCAACCCCAAACTATCTACCAATCATGCAACTTCTCTCTTAGCAGGATACTCTAGACAAAGACTTTCCACTCCTCGGAAACACTGTTAAGGTCCAGCCATACAAACTCAGTACCCTAAGGCGCTGCTTCCACAACAACTAGTTGATCTCTAGTATCTCGAAGTCTTGTTAGGAAGGGGTCTATGTGCTCCCCATTTTGCATCCTCGTGCATCTCATCTTCTCTTCCAATTACATCTTTCGTTGCTCAGAAGATCCCTGATATAACTTGGCCAATGCATCACAAATTTCTTTGGTTGTGCCCTTGCCTGCTATATGAGATACAACATGATCTCTCACTCCGTCGAGGATCAACCTCTTGGCCTTCGCCATATCCTTCTTGTAAACCTTCAATGGATCTGGATCTACGGGGACAGCCACCACACTATCAATGAAAGTTTTAAGATCATGCTCATCTAGAAGGAAGGAGATCCTTGCCTTCCAGATCACATAGTTGGAGGCACCCTCCAACCAATCCTGATCTCTCAATCTAGTTGATGCCATCTCGCTAAACAAATGTCAAACTGTCTCCTCTCTCCTCCGCGCAACTGGCTCTACGCATTCCCTGCTGGAGTAAGTAGATCTACTCCCGGCTACTTCTACTCTGCAGTGAGAAATCAAAATCCTTGGCTAGGAATTCTCTGAGAAAGAAATTTCCTTAGTATGTGCTTTTCTTTCCTCTTCTGATGCTTTTTTGTCCCAACAACCTGCTACATAAAAATGTGTCCCAGCTGAAGATCTGCTCTGCGCTGAAGCTGCTCCCTTTGCCTATGGCAAATCTCGATCCGAAAAATCTTCTTCTCTGTCGACTCACTTAGAGAAGGATTTTCCACGAAATTTTGCCCTCCAATTGTGGACTGCGCAGCCCCTTTAGCGTTTCAATCTGCTGCCCACGCAATCTTTTTGAAATCCCTCTTTTTTTCAGCGCTAGGCTCTTCATGCTTCACCTGCACTCTAAAACCATGTGAAAATTCGATATCCCGAAACCCTACTGCAGTAACTGATTAGATTTCTCCTACTTGTTAATTACTGAACAAGTTATTTACAATGTTACACAACAAATATCGAAATAAAATCTACTGCAACCTTCACAACATTAAATACTGCGGAAATAAAATATTGAGCAAGCAGGAATAAACACACACAATGAAAACCGTTGTTTTTGGAAAATGTCCCCGGAAAAAACCAATGCGAGAAAATCGGTGCAACAGCTGAGGGTTTTAATATTATGCAGTAGTTTTCTGAATACAAGTCACTAGATACCCAAACTGGCTATTCGATACAAAGAAAAAATTGGACAAGGAGATAGTGAAAAAATCTCACACTGTTACTAGAAAATCTGGCATTGATCTGACTTGAGATGAGCTCTCTTCGCAGTCTTTTAGTCTGCCCATGCAATTACTGCGTCACTGTTGTTGGGACTACGTCACTCTTCCTCCTGATCTTCTGCTAGCTGGAAACTCGACCCTCTGGCCCTCCGGTCTCACACCCCGGCTTCTGGCACTAGATCTCGACTATTTCCCAACAGAATTTCAAACTCCCTCTGAAGTTTTGCGCTACCTCAGCGTAGCTTTGTGTTGCCTTTGCGTGGTACTATGCAACATCTCTGGACTTCTCGATGCTGTGAAAAATCCTAAATATGGATTCCTACTGCAACAAATCTGAATTACTTCTATTATTTTTCATAATTATTTCATTACAGTGAAATATCGAAGTAATTACTGAATCAGTCTACACAAATAACATTGTGGAATAAATCTAAGTGCTGAAACAAACTGAACAAAATACAATGAAAAAATCCACATTTGACACAATTATTTTTGGACTAAGTCCTCGGAAAAGCCCAACTCGGGAAAACCGGTGCAGCAAATCTGAGGGTTTTGTATTATTAAGCAGAAGAATCTTGAGTACAACTAGGGTACCAATATCCGGCTCACCCTTCAAAGAAAATCTCGGCAACAGAAGAAATGTGAGATATACCTCACTTTGCAAGTCCTCGGCTGATCTAAACAGCGTTGGTGAAGCCCCTCTCTGCCTCTGCGTGATGCCTATGCTGCAACTGCGTAAGCCTGCGTGTGCAGGCTGAAGAACTGCGTCACCTCTCCTCTGCAAATGATCAAGCTGATCTGGAAACTGATTTTTGGCCCTCCACGCTGAGAAACCCCAGCTCCCAACTATCTCTGGACTGAATCTAGATGGCACTGTGTCACTTCTGCGTGATTCCCTTCAAGAACTGTGTCACCCCTCTAGATGACTGCACTGCCTCTACTGTGTCACTGCTGCCTCTCTCTCTAAAATGTACTCCTGTTCCTCCTGACCAATTACTGCATCTTCCCCTCTCTGGAACTAATCACTGAATCAAAATCACTTAGCAAACCCTGTCCAAGTGATTCGATCTTGATCAAAAGTTGTGTCTCTCTCACAAGCTTGAAAATGCCAAATGCTCAACGTGTTTTCCATAGGCCCCTCACCCTTCTTCTTATAATCTTTCGTTGACCCTTCAACAGTCAAGATTAAAACATAATCAAGGGCTAAGATTAACTTGGAGGTGATCCATGACTTTATCTAGAAGATTCACACTTAGTTTAATTAATACCCTTTAATTAATCAATTTCCCTAAGTTTAGACTTAGGAAAACATTAAAACACGATTAATTAATTTAATTAAACCATCTCTAAGTGGAATTTTCCAAAATCCTTTCTGGGTATTATGGAATACATGTGTCTTAACCTATGTACAAAATTACAAGGCTAGAGCACATCTGATGCTACCATAAATCAACATATGCCTTCTCTGCCCGGCACTCTCCCGATCAGGAAAAACTTCCATCAGAAAACTATCCCTGTCCCTCACTGCAAGAAATCAACTCAATCTCTCTCCAGCAATTGCTGCGCTACTCTCCTGAGAATTCGATCTCTAGATATTTCACTCGATGTGTTTTCCAATTGCCCATTAAGCTCCTTCTTATAATCTCTCGTTGACAAATCAATGACCAAGATTAAAACATAATCAAAGGCTAGGATTATCTTGGACTCAATCCTTGTTTTCATTTAGAAGATTCACACCCGATCTAATTAATACCTTTCAATTATTTCCCTTTCCTAAGTTTAGAATTACAAATCCATTAAAAATAATTAATTATTTTAATTAAATCCTCTCTGGGTGAAATTTCCCAAAACGATTTCTGGGTATTGTGGAATGCATGTGTCTTAGCCTCTCTACAAAATCTTGAGGCTAGAGCACATCCGATGCTACCAAAAATCAACACTCGTTGCAAAGAAGTGTTGTTAGGGCCTCCTCGGATTCGTAGAAAATTCTAGGAAATTAACCCCGAGCTTTCCACCAACAACCCACAAAAACCCACGAAGAAATTGGCCAAATGTTGACCTCGAAATTTTGGCCCAATTTTCCCCTAGCTCATCTAGCTACTAGCTAAGTTGGGATCCTTGTTTGACCCCTCAAATCTGCCCAGAAAATTCTACCAAATTAATCTTGGCCTCTCCTCAATCAACCCAGAAAAATCCAGAAAGGTTTTATCCTAGTTTTGACGCTCCAAAACTGACCCCCAAATGCTTGGCCCTCCTCCACAAGTAGAAGATGTAACCTATAGCAAATGTTGTGTTTTCTGCTCCACCAAAATGCTAGAAAATCCCCCACAAAGCTTCCCCAGACTCCACCTCAAGTTTCATCTCCTAACTCCCTTCACTCAACCTCCAAGCATGCCTCCTCCAAGAACTGTGCAGTCCCTATGTTGTCGTTGTTGAACCTCTCCACAAACTCGCCCTCCTTGTTGTTGGTATGAACTAGTATAGTTAGGACTCCCTCCTTGGGCTGGCACTCGAAGTCCACCAAAGCAAGGGTTGAGATTTCCGCTCGAAAACACTCGTGTGCTAAACAACACTTGCAGACTTGGCTTCAGCTCAAGCGTGCTATGTCAAAGACAATTTCTCAAATGATCATGAATGCCCCAAATGAGTGTCTCTTGCTCTTTCTATCAAAGAGTCTCCAAAATGCCCATTTGGGCCCAGCTCAACTTCCCCCCACCAACTTCGCTCCAATGAGAGCATATTCCATATGTGGGTCGTAATTCTCCATGGGGTGGCCCCCACTCTCCACTAGAGCCACAATATTTCCCTTCCTTCCTAATGATTTTGCCCCCACTTAATCCCAAAATTCATGAGGGACCTCTAAACCCACATCTCCTAAGTGCAAACATGAAATAAGACAAAATTGGGCAAGATTGATATTTCCCTTAGCAATATTGCCAAGTGGGAATATCACAATTTCGCCCCCCAAGGCTCTCTTGTTGATTTTGTAGCATCAGAAAGTGTTCCAAGTCTCAAAATTTGTAAGGAGGCTTGGACATCAGTATTCCAAAGAACCCAGAAACCGTTTGTGGAAATTCCACTCGGTCTATGTTTTATTAAAATAATTAATTATTTTAATGGAGACAAACAGATTGTGAATCTTCTAGAGAACGAATATCAAGTCAAGTTTTAATCTTGGCCATTGATTAAACTTCTAATCTGGGTCATTGATTCGTCAATGAGAAGATTATAAAAGAAGGCTTGAGGGTCATTTGGAAAGTAAGTCGAGCAGACACTCAGTAACCCAAAGGAAGTTGATTCTGAAGGAGTAGAATTTGATTTCAAAGGGAGAGTTGCAGGGCAGAAGAAGCAGAGGAAGTCAGCAGTGATAAAGGTCGAGGAGAGAAGGACGCAGAAGCCAGAGAAGCCAGCGCAGAGAGCCCACGCAGAGTTATGCAGTCTGACGCAAGCACTGTGCAGAGAGACATGCAGAGGGACACAGAGGGAAGTTGAGGGTCTTCCGAGTGTCAGAAATTCTCCAGAGAGTTTGGGAGAATTTATCTCAGTTGTTTTCTAAATAAGTCTGTCAGTCTTTTCCTTGTAAAGAATTTCATTGCTGAAGAATAATATATAAACCCTCATATGCTACACCAGTTTTCCCACATTGGGTTTTTCCGGGGACAATTGTCCAAAAATAAGTGTGTATATGTGATTGATTCTTATGCTTGTATTTTTTACTGTTCCTTTCTCTGTATATACTTGAGTGAATGTTGCAGTGGTATTTATTTTGAAATTTACTGGAAGAATTCTGTAAATAACTTATTTGGAAATAATAAGTAGGAGAAATAAATCTATCACTGCAGAAATATTTTCTGGATTGAAATTTCACATGGTATCAGAGCAAAGATGAGTAACAGAAGCAGAGAACCAACGGTGGAACGTAGATCAGACATTGTTGCAACAGCAACTCAGAAGGGTTCACGCAGTTCTCCAGAGAAGAAGGAATGCATGAAAGAACAGATGGATCACGACGTTTCTATTTTGGCATCCAGATTAGAAGAAGAATTTGCTTGTGTGTCAAGCTCTGCTTCACCTAAGATCTGATATATCGACAGTGGGGCTTCTGCTCACATGACGGGAGTACGAGAATGTTTCTCAAGCTACCAAGAAGAGCAGATGAACTTTAAAATCATCATGGGCAATAAGGAGAAATGTATCCCTATTGGAAGAGGTACCATAGTATTTCAAACAAAAGCTGGTAACAAGCTTCAAGCTAAGTAACCGGATACTCCTAAAATGCCCTCGTATCCCCGAATCCCCGTGTCGGACACCTCTACGTATCGGATTCGGCCCCAATTCGAAGGACACGGCGTATCCGCACAGGGTACGGTCGGGATACGACGTATCCGAAAAGGGACACGCCGTATCCCGACCGTACCCCGTCGGATACGCCCGCGAGTTCAAAAAAGCGTTGTTTTTTTATTATAAAGGGGGGCTTTTGCTCATTGTTTTTCACCAATTGAGGAGGATTTTTCAGGAGAGGGCATCAAGCCTATGGCCCTAGTATTTATATATGATTCATGGTAATGTTAAATTCTTAAAGTAAAAGTGACATTCTCCTTAATCTTCATTTTCATCCTTTTACTTAAAGTTTTAACATTACCATGAAATGACTCAGGATGTTTGAGAGTGGTTCCGACCTCATTGGATTTCATATGGAGAAAGTAGAATTTTAGATCTCATTCAAAATCCAGCAGACTTATCAGTTTTTCAGGATTTTAGGATTGGGCTATTGCAATGTTTCCATCGAATTTTGTCATGTATTAGGGTATGGAACTCGCATTTAATCAAGAGCACCAATCCATTTGGCAGTGTTCTTATGTAACACATTTTGATTCTGATGACTTAATGAAAAAACTACAGTATCTTATTATCTTCAATCTTGTCTTTCTGAGTAAATTTGACGATTGTATCATGTATGGTGTATCAATGTATCATTGTAATTTGTATTATAGTATCAATGATGATGTATGACTCATGAGTATCTAATATCTATGTTTGAATCAATGAATTTTGTATGAATTTGTGCAAAAATATCTAATTTTTAATATATTAATATATATATATTTTTTAAAATATATATATATTTTTAATAAAATAATATATAACGTAACGTATCCCAGAAGTATCCTGTTCCGAGGTCACCGTACCCGTATCCGATACTTCGAATCCCCGTATCCCCGTATCAGGTGACTTAGGCTTCAAGACACCAATGTGCTGCATGTGCCTGGTTTGGGGATGAACTTACTCTCTGTGTCGCAGCTTCAAAACAAAGGCTATGACGTTTACTTCATTGGAAATGGAGTATACGTCAAACACCTGAGTTGGAAGAAGGCATAAATCGGAGTTAGGAGCAATAAACTCCACAAGTTACAGCTCGAATCCCCAATGGCACTGATAGGCAGCATTGATGAGAAGGATTTGAATGAGCTATGTCACAAGAGAATGGGGCACTTACACCATGGGGCGTTAAGGATTCTCAAGAAGATTGTCATGGGAATTCCAAAACTGAGCACCAAGCGAGACGATGTCTGCAGAGGGTGCATATTGGGAAAGTATGCCAAGGCAGCATATCATAGAAGCAGCAATAGGGCTAAGAGTGTGTTGGGCTTAATACACTCGAACATCTGCGGACCAATGTCCACTAGAGCTCTTGGTGGTGCCAAATATTTCGTCACCTTTATTGATGACCATTCCAAGAAGACCTGGATCTACTTTCTGAAGAGCAAAGATGAAGTCTTTGATCGATTCAAGGAGTTTAAAGCTCTAGTGGAGAATCTAACAGGAAAGTGGATCAAGACACTGCGATCAGACAATGGTGGAGAATACATTGATAAAAACTCCACAGAATTATGCACAAGGAAAGGCATCAGAAAAGAAAGGACGGCTCTGTATAATCCGGAGCAGAATGGAATTACAAAGAGAAAGACTAGAACTATTGTCGAGGTTGCAAGGCCAATGTTGTATGATCAACACATGCCCAAATTTCTGTGGGTTGAAGCTTGTAATACAATTGTCTATGTACAAAACAGGATTCCTCATAACGCATTGGGTAAGATCACTCCAGAAAGTGTCTTCACTGGCAGCAAGCTTGAAGTGAGCCACTTTAGGATCTTTGGCAGTGCGGCATATTGTCATGTGCCCGAAGAGAAGAGGAAGAAACTGGATAAGACTACAGAAAAGAGATATCTGGTGGCATATAGTGAGAACAAAAAGGCTTACAGCATTTACATTCCTGAGAGCACGAAGATTGTAGTTCGGCGGGATGTGAAGTTCATGGAGGAAAGGGCCTTCAGAAAATCCTGGGAGATGCCTTTTGCTACGCAGTTTGAGGAGGATCTGTTGGTTCAACCACAACGACCTGCGGAGGGTAATACGAGTGCCTCTCCAAGGCATGGGGATCCAAGGGATACATCTCCCGAGGACTTGCAGGAAGGAGAGTAGGTGGATCCACCCACTACCAATGGTAGGACGCGCAGGGAATTATGACAAATTCTAAGGGACACAGAAGAGTTTGTCGGAGCCCCCAGAAATGAGAAGAGGCAACACAGGCAACTTGAATGGTACCAAGCTTTGGTAGCACAGGTTGGGGAACCTCTAGTTTTCGAGAGGAAGCTCAGCACCAGGTATGGGTCGATGCGATGGAGGAGGAATACAACTATATCATGACGAATGATGTTTGGGAAGTGGTTCCCAAGCCTCAGGATAGATCAACTGTAGGTTCGAGATGGATCTACAAGATCAAATATGCTGCAGATGGCAGCATCAAGAAATTTAAAGCCAGGTTTGTGACTAAGGGGTACGCTCAGAAGGAAGGGATAGATTATGAAGAGGCCTTCGCCCTAGTAGCCCGATATACTTCTATTAGATCCCTAATATTCCTTGTTGCACATGGGATGGGAGATTCACCAGATGGACGTCAAAACTGCATTCCTAAATGGGGTGATAGAAGAAGAAGTATATATTGAACAACCAGAGGGCTTTGAGACGCATGAGCAGAAAACTCATGTGTGCAGGCTCAAGAGGGCTTTGTATGGATTGAAGCAAGCCCCTAGACCTTGGTATGGTCGAATTGACAACTACTAGCAAAAAATGGGATTTTTCAAGAGTGACGCAGCACCCAATCTCTACTATCTGAGAGTAGGGGATGAGCCTCTGATACTAATGTCGTATGTAGATGATCTATTTCTAATAAGATCATCTAGGCCCATCAAGGACTATAAGGAGAATTTAGCCTCAGAATTTGACATGAAAGATCTAGGGCTAATGCATTATTTTCTAGGGTTGAAAGTTTGGCTGCAAAAGGGTGAGATCTTCCTTAGTCAAGGAAGATATACTACAAAAGTTCTAAAAAGATTTCAGATGGAGGACTGTAGACCCATGTCTACTCCAATGATTACCAACTAGAAGAAAATTGACACGTCCGAAGATGATGAGGCTGATCCTACCTTGTATAGGCAGCTCATAAGTTCTCTGATGTATCTGGTAAACACGAAACTAGACATCTGTTATGCTGTAAATACCCTCAGTCAGTTCATGGTGGAACCAAGGAGGGCTCATTGGGCAGCAGCCAAACATGTTCTCAGATATCTACAAGGAACAATCAACCTAGGACTGAAATACACAAGAGGCAATGACATCGGGTTGAGTGGGTTCACTGACGCAGATTGGGCTAGGAGCCCAGTAGATCGAAAAAGTTCTAATGGGTACTGTTTCAGTGTTGGATCAGGAATGACCTCCTGGTGCAGCAGAAAACAGAAATTCTTGGCTTTGAGCTCCGCAGAAGCTAAATATATGGCAACAAGCACAGCTTCATATGAGGCCATATGGCTTTGAAAATTGCTTGTGAACTTACTCAAGGAGAAAATGGAGGCAACCAACATTCTATGTGATAATCAGAGTTGCATCAAGCTCTCTCGAATCTTATGTTTCATGATCGGTCGAAGCACATTGACATCAGATGTCATTTCATCAGAGGCTATCCAAAGGGAAGTTGTACAATTGGAGTACACTCCTACATGAGAACAAGTGGCAGATATCCTCACAAAAGCTTTGGGGAAGACTAAGTTTGTCTATTTTAGAGAAAAGATGGGGATGATCAAGAGTCCATTTCAGTAGCAAGAATGGATAGGTTCAGGATTTGGAAGGAGCTACAGTATAGATGAGGCAGTGACAGTGACAGTGTCATGGGAAGCAATACAGAGGGCAGCAGTGCAGCAGATGAGGGGCAGCAATCAGGCATCAGCAACGCAGAGGATGCTTCAAGACAAAGCAGCATGCAGCAGGCATTTTGCTAGAACACTTTCCTTGCTAAGAGGGAGTGTTGATTTTGTAGCATCGGAAAGTGTTCCAAGTCTCAAAATTTGTAAGGAGGCTTGGACATCAGTATTCCAAATAACCCAGAAATCTTTTGTGGAAATTCGACTTGATATATGTTTTATTAAAATACTTAATTATTTTAATGGAGACCCTAAGTCTAAACTTAGGAAAATTAAATAATTAATGGGTATTAATAAAACAGAGTGTGAATCTTCTAGAGAACGAAGATCAAGTCAAGTTTTAATCTTGGCCATTGATTAGACTTCTAATCTGGGTTGTTGATTTGTCAATGAGAAGATTATAAAAGAAGGCTTGAGGGTCATTTCGAAAGTAAGCCGGGCAGACACTCGGTAACTCGAAGGAAGACAATTCTGAAGGAATAGAATTCGATTTCCAAGGGAGAGTTGCAACGCAGAGTTGCATGGCAGAAGAAGCAGAGGGAGTCAGCAGTGATAAAGGTCGAGGAGAGAAGGACGTAGAAGGCCAGAGAAGCCAATGCAGAGAGCCCATGCAGAGTGACGCAGTTTGATGCAAGCACGGCGCAGAGAGACACGCAGAGGGAAGTTGTGGGTCTTCCGGGTGTCAGAAATTCCCCAGAGGGTTTGGGAGAATTTTTTTCAGTGTTTTCAAAAGTCTGCCAGTCTTTTCCTTGTAAATTATTTCATTAATGACGAATAATATATAAACCCTCATATGCTGCACCGGTTTTCCCACATTGGGTTTTTCCAGGGACAATTGTCCAAAAATAAGTGTGTATATGTGATTGATTATTATGCTTGTATTTCTAACTGTTCGTTTCTCTGCATATGCTTGAGTGAATGTTGCAATGGTATTTATTTCGAAATTTACTGGAAGAATTCTGTAAATAACTTATTTGGAAATAATAAGTAGGAGAAATAAATCTATCATGCAAAAAAAAAAATTTGGATTGAAATTTTCACATCTCTTTATTGCTCAGAAAATAAAAAATTACATAGAGCTTCCTTAGCCAGGTGTTTTCCTTTTAATCCCAAGATCAAACTTATACAATGAGGAGCACAAGGATTAATTTATAGAAAAATCAGAGATCTAGATCCCTCTCCAAGCGAAAACGGCAAGGTCCAATGAGTTGCACAAAGTTGACTTGATCCCAGAATAAAGCAGTGAGTTGAATGCTTGATCCATGTCAAAATAATCTAGACCCTTGATTGCCTGAGGAAAAAATTCAATCTCTTTAATTGATGGAGAAAAATTTAATCCTGGTCCAAAAAGTATTTTTTCCAAATTTTCTCCATGAAAATCCCTCATTCAATTTAACCACTTTGCCCAAAAAAAATTGATTTTCCCTTGGGAGTTAATTTCTCTTGGGCCAATGAATTTTTGTGGGATTTTTCTTTGCTTAAATCAGGGATATTCTTCAACTTTTTTCTTGATTCCTTCCTCAAGAAAGTCGACAGCCTTTTTTAATATTTTTCACTTGGAGAGAATTTTATTTTTCTCTCATTTTAATTTTCTGACCAATTTCGGGCTAATTATTTTTCAATTTTTTTGCCGAAAAATAGAAAATATGACTTTAGAGAGGTATAACATTTAAACATATTTTTCCAGCCTCAAAGTGTGTCTAGATAGAAAATTTAGGAGTTGAGGTGTAAATTTAAGCATTCATACCCCCTATACCTCCTATAAACAACACTTTTTACATCTTTTACATCCAAAATCCCATTTAGAAGGGGAATTTCGACAAGTAAACGCTGACCCCTAGACACAAACAAATTTTGTGAAACTTCAGACATGATATAGTATGGCAATTTACATTGACTCTATAGACTAGGACTCAATGAAGACTTCACCATCAAGCCCCACTCTAGCTTTGGGGTATGCTTGGGAGAAAAACTCAACCAATTATTTTCAGATGAAAAACAAAAATAATTAGTTGAGGAAGAAAAACTCCCTAGAGTGAAACTCTAACAATTTTTTTAAGATTACCTGTGTTACATGCCTTTATACTCATAATACTAGAACTATTAACAATGAGCATCGTTCCACACACGGCTGCAGAATTTGGATTACATAATTATGATAATTAGCTGAAAGATGATGATGAATTCTGACTTTCTGCCTACTTGACCATTATGGAATGCTTGAAAAAAATGTACTGTGCTATAGGGTAGTTGACACTAAGTGGTCAACAAATAGCATCCCTTTAAAGAAGCTAATTTGACCCCATAAACCCAAATAGATTAAGGAACTCATTTTTGTTGATTTTTTGGTAGCATCAGATGTGCTCAAATTCTCAAACTTTGTGAAGGGGCTTAGACACATGCATTACAGAGCCCAGAAATTGTTTTCGGAAATTCCACCCAGAAACAATTTTATAAGAAAAATTAATTATTTTTAATCAGGAGCCTAAGTCTAACTTAGGAAATTAAAATAATTAATGAGTATTAATGTAAATTGTGGGTGAAACTTCTAAGAAAAGCAGATCAAGTCTAATATAATCTTGCTTTTGATTGGAGATCTAATCTCGGTTGTTGAAGTCTCAACGAGAAGACTATAAAGGAAGGCTTGAGGGTCATTTGTAAAATAGCTTGAGGGTCATTTGTAAAATACACGGAAAAGATCTAGAGATCGAATTTTCTAAAGTGAGCAGTGCTCAAGACGAAAACTAGATCTAAGTGATTCTTCAGCACAAATGAGGGGGCAGAGTCAGTTTTGGCAAGAGAATCTTCTCCAAGGCCAGGGATCATCAGCAGAGAGAGAGAAAGACAGAGGAGGTTGCGCAAAGCCCAGAGTGAGTGATGCAGCACCCAGAAGGGGTGATGCAGGGCCACGTAGAGGCAACGCAGTTTCTCAGCAGAAATTTTGAGTTTCAGCTGGGGAAATCCAGATCTGAGCTGGGAGGGTTGGATCGATTTTCCGAAAGGGCTGAAAGATCACGCAGAAGGGGTGACATAGTTCTAGATCTGACCCCATGCAGCTACTGCGCAGAGGCAGCACAAAGGGAGCTAGGATTTTTTCAGTTCAGCTACCAGATCAGTCGGGACTTGCAGAGTGAGGTATACTCACTATATTTTTCTCTGTCGGTATTTCTCTATAACTGAATCATCTGGTGAGACATTTAAAGTTGTATCCAAAATAGTTTCTCCTTAATAATAAAACCCTCAAATCAATTGCACCTGCTTTCCCGCATTAGGTTTTTCAGGGGACGTTTGTCCAAAAATAACGGTGTCCTGTGTGTGTGTTACTTCTCTTGCTTAGATTTCTGTTCTCACATGTAATTTAATTAAGTGAAGGTTGCTTTAGTAACTACTTTGATATTTTCAAAAGTAATCTGCAAATAGCTTGTTAAATCTAATTTACAAGTAGGAGAAGTAGTTCAGTTTGTTACAGTAAGGATTCCAAATCTAGATCTCGGAATTTTCACATGGTATCAAAACATTGATTGTGAAACAGGAAGAGAAGATCCAACATTAATTCGTATGTCAAAGAGCTGCAGAAAGCAACAATTCGAATCCCCATAGGGATTGCGCAATCCAAAGCCAGGTACGCTGAAATTTCCGAGAAGGTCTCTCTCTGAGTGAGTCAATAGAGAGGTAAGACTTCCAGATTAGAATTTTACCATGCCAGAGGGAGCAGCGCAGAGCCTCAGCTAAGAGCTGATGGGACGCAGTTTCTGCAGGAAGATCTTGATTTTGTCGAGCAAACAGTTGTCAGAAGAGGAAGAAGCAACACAGTGAGGGAATTTTCTTCCTCCAAGTTCCTAGCCATGGAATTTCAGTTTTTCCAAGATCTAAGCAGCAGATCTATGAGCTCCACAAGGAGTGTGTAAGCTTGTCTAGTCTTGTACAAAGGGGGAAGAAGAGGAGCAGATTCAACATTTTTTTTTATGGCCATGGCAGCTCAAGGGCTTAGAGGTCAGGACCAGTTGGAGGGAGCCTCCAACTACGTGATCTAGAAGGCAAGAATGACTTGTATTCTAGATGAATATAATCTCAAGCTCTTCGTGATGAACATGATAGTTGTCCCTACAAATCCAGATCCGTTGAAGCAGTACAAGGATGATATGGCAAATGCAAAAAGGCTTCTCCTGGATGGAGTCAAAGATCACATAGTGTCCCATATAGTCGAGCAAAGATAATATCAGGCAGATGTGGGAAGCCTTGGCCATGCTATATGAAGGATCTTCCGAGAAGCAAAAGATGTACTTAGTGCAACAACTAAGGATGGCACAGATGCAGAAAGGGGAGCGCATTGTTCTGTTCCTGACTAACCTTCAGGAAATCCATGGCCAACTTGTAGTTGTAGGGTCAACCCCTTCTCCTACAGCAATGGTGAGACTGGCCCTTAACGCAGTCACTGAATATTAGTAAGTGTTCGTCCCAAGTATCCTGGGTAGAGCAACCTTGCTAGGCCGAGAAGAGATGTGGGTTGTTCTTCAGCAAGAAGAGCTAAAGAGAGACTTGGTCAAGAGCAAACTTGATGGTAGCAGTCTCAGTGGATCGAAGGTGAAGCAGGAGGAGGAAGAAAATGCAGCCCTTGCATCCAAAGGGCAGCAAAGCAGCAGAGACGTAAGAAAGACATCTCGAAGATCAAGTGCTTCAAGTGTGGTGAACTTGGTCACTACGCTTCCCAATGTCCTTTGAAGCAAAAGGAAAAGGACAAGAAGCACAATCTAAAGGCTGCAACCATGAAGATCGATGAGGATGAGTACGCCAAGAGTGCCCACACATCTCCAGGAGGGAGATGGGGCGACATTGAGCTGTAAGTTCGCAAGAACTTCAGTTGGGCAGGATCCTTGAGGAGTCCACCTCTCGGATCATTCCTTGCTACAGGTGCCCACGATCAGCAGCAGCAAGCTAGAGGGGTTTTCAGTGGGTGCAGAGGAGTGAAGAAACAATAGATGCAGTAGTTAGAAGCGCTAACATTTGAGCAACACAGAGCAGAGTTGCAGCAACGCAGAGGGATGCAGTGCAGAGCAACAGCAGCACAGTGCTTCAGAGGGACAACATGGGACTAGCAGCAGTCTATGTTTTAGCATCGAGATGCATCCTAAACACTTGTTTAGATTCATGGATGTTTTTCAGTTGCTTCTCTCAGTAGCTGAGTTGTAGTGCAAAGTTAGCAGTGGCAGTACTAGCAGCAGATGCAACATTTGAGAGGGAGTTGCAGTACGGATGCAGTGTTGATTGTGGCAAGGTTAGCAGCAGTACAGTGCAGCAGCAATGCAATGATTGATGGGCAGCATGTCAGACATCATCAGCACAGAGGAAGATGCTTCAAAGTTAGAGCAATGTGCAGCAAGGCTTATCTGTTAGAGCCATGGTTTTGAAAATCGCGATAAATTGAAAAAATCGCAATTTTTTCAAGAAAACAATATTATCGGCGATTTTTTGGATTTGAAAAAATTGCCCAAAAATCGCGATTTTTTGTTAACATTACCATTAACTGCCAACAGGGTGTGTCAGGAAAATGAGAGGGCTGCAAAAATGACAAAAAAAAAAATCGATTTTTGAACTTATAGGGTTGCTGTTTGATGGGCCCACGATTTTTATGGTAAAAATTGTGGGCCCATCAAACAGCAACCCTATAAGTTCAAAAATCGATTTTTTTTTGTCATTTTTGCAAATAATCTCATTTTTCCCCGACACACCCTCGGTTGCGCTAATGGTAATGTTAAATTCTTATTTTGCATTTTTCATCCTTTTACTTAAATTTCTAACATTACCATGGAATGACCTATCCCTTGACAAGTTTAAGAGTGGTTTCGACCCTGGCTGATTTCATATGGAGAAACTAGAATTTTAGATTTCACTCAAAATTCAAATACTTAATGGTTTTCTGTGGTTTCATGATTTGGGGATTTGCATTGTTTCCATTTGATTCTATTATGTGTAAGGGTATGAGATTGGCATTTGATCAAGAGCATGGAAGCCCTTTAAGAACCTTTATATTGGTGGCATTAATTTTTGAACTTTGTTGATGTTGATGGTATTGATTGTTGAACTCCTCTACCATGGCCTTAACAAGAATGTACCCATCACTCAAAGGCAAAATAATTAGTTAGCCATGCTAAGATTTTTCTGCCACATTATAAGGTCGAGGAGATGAACTCTTCACTCAAACCAAAATCATTGGTTAGGCATGTTAAAATTTTTCACTTTTTATCATATTATAAGGTTAAGCAATCCAAGTCTGAAGAGTTTGAGGGAGATGATGTTTATGTTATATCTTTTATTGATGCTCCCATTTTTAGTAGCATTTAATCAATGATGAGTTTCAAGGAGGAGGAGGAGGAGGAGCAACAACAGGAGGAGGAGGTGACACCACCTACCCCTGCTACCGGTAGAGGACGTGGTCTGCCTCCTTTAGCTCCTGGTGCTTCAGGATCTGGAGCACAACAGAGTCCATTGCTAGCCCCGCCAGCTTCTTCGTTTAGAGGGAAAGCTATTACATTTTCTCGCAAGAGGGGCAGAGGAAATCAGTGGTATAGGTTATTTGGTGCATTCCTTTGTATATAACATTATGACTCACGATATGAGATACATTATTATATTTTTTGTTGATATTTTGAGGTTGAGTTGAGACTCAGGGCTTGGTATTCAGGACATGATTCACTATTATGTGTGATGTAGCACTAGACATGATATTACACATCTTATATCTTAGTTTTTTTTTTCATATTTATGTGTCAATGCATTTATTTTATGTTTTGGGTGCTTTAGATATTAAAAAAATTGAAAAAAAATGAATATTTTTGTATGTGTCGATTTTTTCCCGATTTTTACCGATTTTTTCCCGATTTTTACGATTTTTTCCAATTTTTTCCCCTCGCCGATTTAATCCCGATCGCGATTTTCAAAAAATTGGTTAGAGCACACTCCTAGTATTGTTGATTTTTGGTAGCATCAGATGTGCTCTAAGTCTCAAACTTTGTGGAGATTCTTAGACACATGCATTACAAATAACCCATAAATTGTGTTGGGAAATTCCACCCAGAAGCAATTTTATAAGAAAAAATAATTATTTTAATAAAGACCCTAAGTCTAACTTAGGAAATTAAAATAATTAATGAGTATTAATGTAAATTGTGGGCGAAACTTCTAGAAAAAACATATCAAGTCTAATATAATCTTAACCGTTGATTGGAGATCTAATCTCGGTCGTTGAACTCTCAACGAGAAGACTATAAAGGAAGGCTTGACGGTCATTTGTAAAATACACCAAGAGGATCTAGAGATCAAATTTTCTGAAGTGAGCAATGCTCAAGACGAAATCCGGATCTAAGTGATTCTTCAGCGCAGTTGAGTGGCAGAGATAGTTTTGGCAAGAGAATCTTCTTCGAGGCCAAGGATCACCAACAGAGAGGCAGAGAAAGACAAAGAGGAGGTTGTGCGGAGCATAGAGTGAGTGACGCAGCACCCAAAAGGGGTGATGCAAGCCCACGTAGGCCCCACACAGAGGCAACGCAGTTTCTTAGCAGAAAGTCTGAGTTTCAACCAAGGAAATCCAGGTCTGCGTCAGGAGGGCTGGACCAATTTTCTGGAAGGGCTGAAAGATCACACAAAAGGGGTGACGCAGTTCCAGATCTAACCCCACGTTGGCCTACGCAGCTAGTGCGCAGAGGCAGCGGGAAGGGAGCTTGGATTTCGTCAATTCATCTATTGGATCAGCCGAGACTTGCAGAGTGAGGTATACTCACTATATTTTTCTCTGTCAGTATTTCTCTGTAACTGAATCCTCTGGTGAGACATTCAAAGTTGTATTCAGATAAATTGTAGTGTATTAATAAAACCCTCAGATCTGTTGCACCGGTTTTCCCGACGTTTGTCCAAAAAATAACGGTGTCCTATGTGTGTTATTTCTCTTCCTCAGATTTTTGTTCTAACATGTAATTTAATTAAGTGAAGGCTGCTTCAGTAACTGCTTTGATATTTTCAGAAGTAATCTGCAAATAGCTTGTTAAATCTAATTTACAAGTAGGAGAAGTAGTTCAATTTGTTGCAGTAGGGATTCCAGATCTAGATCTTGGAATTTACACAATTTTCTCTCCCAGCCAATCAAAAATAAATAAAAAAATAAAAAATAAGCCTTTATTTTCTGTTTATGCAATCTGGAAATTACAGCAATATAAACTATTTAACAAATTGCAAACGTAAATCATTTGAGCATCAGGTACACATCTTAAGTTAGACTAATTGATTGTAAAAGAAAATCTCTGATTTATAGTGCTAAAACCTTGTTTGATTTTCTTAATTTAGCCTTCTTTTATCACTATTTTATAATTCCGGAAAAGGATAATTAAATCTGGTTTAGATCTGAAATTTAAATTGCTAATTATAAACCCTAGATCAGATAATAAACTAAGCTCCTTATACTCTCAACTCTACAATGTTGAGCTTATTTAACCATATGGATTCCTACCCTGACTAGAACTTATCTAACCCAAAGAGAAAGGAAAGAATAACGAGGTGACAGTGGATAGTTTGTCTAAGTTGCCCCTAGGGTTTCACATGTTGTGCTTAGGGAATTTTTACACCAAGTGAGAACCTAGGAGCTAACAGGAAGTAATCAGGCCATATCCAGCCCATATCCATACTGGATACAGAATACAGAGTATCCTCAGCTTTAGGTAGCTATCTGCTGACATAGGCACAAAAATTTCACCTACCAGACGACTTTTGTGGGCATTTGGACAAATGCAAAGATTCATTTTGAGTTTCAAAAATCTCAAAGGACAGTTAAGATTATATAATTTTGAGGTGTCAATCATGTACATTATCAAAGATCCTTTTCTAATGATCTGAAAGAGACATATATGAGTGTAGACTAGTGCAGACTGACATCCATTAAATAGGGCACATCATAATAGGTAGCAAGTGAAATAGAAGATATGTCTTCATCAAGTCAAGGGACCCAAATCCTTTAGTATGTACATTTATAAAAGCACAGTTCCTTCTCTTTGGAGCAGAATACCCACTACAAACATCACAACTTAGAAAAAAAAAATAAGAGGGTATTAAAAAGCTACTGTAACAAATAAGCAAACAATCACCTATGAGGGGGAATGTCCTTCAGAACAAGAGAGCCTGCAGCCACCATGGCACCTTTACCAACTGTTAGGTTTCCTAAAATTGTTGCCCCAGCTCCAATGAGAACTCCTTCTCCAATTTTGGGATGTCGATCACCAATCTCCTTTCCTGTGCCCCCTAAAGTCACACCCTGTACCACGGCAATGAATTAAACTTAAGTCACAATACTTTAAACAATTTTTGAAAATGTTTTCAGTGCAAAATCAACTAAAACTGAATATAGGTTGAGGATTGGAAAAATTTTATAAGCATTTCATATACTGCCCATCCGAAGAAAAACAAGTCTGACAAGCCAGTATGCGAAACAGTATTACCTTATCTGAAAGCATATTATGCTGCTTTACTAGTATTATTTGGAAAATGCTTATCTGATTAAGCTTGTAGAAGAGACTAAGGGGTTCTTTGGTGAGCATTGTACAACCCTACGATTTAAATTTCCTTCAGGCATGTATAATCAAGAAGTTTTTATCCCAGGTGAAATTTATCCACTGGCTTGGAATTGAGATTACATTTTAATGTTATAATCTTATTTCCTGGACTGTTTGGCAATTTTAGTCTTTCCCTCCCATTGCAATCTTGCTTATGTACTTCCACCAATTGAATGGGATTTGGGAACCCTTTTCCTTGCATCTACTAGTCTCTGATTTTATCATCATATTCAACTATCTTATTTTCCTTGACAAAGATCCATAGACCTGGTTCTCTATTTGCAAGTTGATCAATTCTTATGAAACAAAATTTCGAGGCTTGCTGCATAGTTTTCCAGTTGTGGCCTCTGTTTAGTAAGATAAGGGACCCATCTGAAGGTAGATTTTTCCTTTCACTAGAATAATATGAAAAGATTCTAAATTCTTTCCCCTTTTGCTTTATGCATGTCTTCAAGTGTTTTCTCTGAATATTTTTTCACTACTTATTTTTTAGGAAACTATTTCTCTATGTTATATATACGTTAGACCTTTGATACTGGACCAAATTTCATTTATCTCCTGTAATATCCTGGATACAAATGTCACAGAATATTGCTTCAGAAATTTATGCCATCAAACTTTAATCAACAATTTGCGCAAATTGAACCGTAAAATTAACAAGAAAACTGGAAATATGATCTACCACTGAAGAATAAACAAGATACTTATGCAGAAGAACTCAACCTTATTTTATTAATATAAATAGTACATGCAAATGCTGGAAATGGCTGAGAGGATGACCTCCCATAAACATCTACAAGCTATACCCGGCCTCCAAAATAACTGGACTGATGATTACTACCTATGGATTCTGGATGAATTCACCAAGGGAAGAGATGGGTTCTCGCCCACTTTCACTAAATCACCCGATGGTTTTCATCCTAGGGCTACTAAGGCAGAGAATTGAATTCTCCTATTCACACTAAAGACAATTACTCAAAACCAAGATGTCCCCAAATGATCTCCTTCTCCTTCTTTTAAAGACTCAATAGATAGACCTGCAATCTTCTAGAAGTATCTTATTTTGATTATTTTAATATTATTCTAGAAGCTCCCCTTTGAATCCATCTAAGTGACTTTTAATTTTATTTTATTTCACTTAAGTCACTTTTGGCCTTCTTCCTTCAATTAATTATTTTCCCCTCCTTTTATTTAATTAAGTGACTAATTAAAGTCACTTTTAATCTGAGAAAATGGTAAATTGCTCACCATACTTTAACTGGCCATTGGAAATCTCTCCTCATCATCCCATCTTGTAGATCTTCTTGTTCTAGTTCCAATGAGCTATTACATTGGGGTGTTCCATCAAACTTCCTCCTGAAATGCCACCTCAACTGTAATTAATTAAGTTAGACTCAATAATAACTTTTTTTACGGAAGTTGTTAGAATGCAACGAAACAAAAGGAAAGTTGTGCGGATGATGAAATACTCCAAGCGAATGCCATTGGATTCCATGAAATCCCTCAAAACCCCTCTGGGACCCTTGATGATGTAATCCTACTCATGTGGCCTAGCCAACACATGCCCTGAAAATCCATCCTAGCTGTACTAAAAATGGGCACATTACAAGTCCTCCCGCACCAAGATTGCTTGCCCTCAAGCAATCTGTATCTGACCACTGCAGAGGCAACTACATATCAATACCAGGATCCCATACAAACTATTGTGTCACATGCCTCTGCATCATCCAATCTTGCATGGATCCCTTAATGACTGGATCCCAAACAAATCTCTGACTCACCCTGCTATCAATAGATCCACCTAGATCCCAATGCCACCATGACCAATCATCTCCGCCGATATCCCATGGCTCTAACTCTCCTCTTTCTCTAGCTAAAGATGTTCCCCCATCAATCGAATACCAACTCATCACTTCTCTCCAATACAATCCTTGGCATAGACCAGGGTCAACCCTACGAAGCTGATGTTGGGCTAGCACAACTAGATCGTGGATGAACTGTTGACCCACATCCAACTGCCAACTAGAACATGTAGGGTCTAAGGGCCTCGGTTGTACTATGCCCCAAACTTAGAATGACGCCTCATCAATAGGGTACCAACCCATGATCTCTCGCCAATCCATCAGGTGGGAAGGATCAAATGCATAGTAACCTATGTATGGAACAAGTCCACTATGCTACATCGTGCCCAAATCACGCAACTTTGTCTGGTTAATCAACCAGATTTGTCTAGGAAGCCCCGTCCCCTATTCTATAATGGATAAAAGTGGGAAAACCATGTTGCAAGCCTTGTATATGTACTCCTTGAGAGGGTTGTTGCCTAAAAGTATTGCAGCTCTGCCAACTGCGTGTACATTTGTCTACTCCTCATCAACGGTTTGTCCAAACAATAGTTGTTCATCCTCCTCCATCATGGGCTCAACATGAGCCTCCAACTGGCTCTCCAAAAATGGCTCATCATGCACATTGTGCATATCATCCTCTTCAACTGGCTCACACTCCTTTATGTGGTCTCCATGATGAATCATCAATTGCTCATCTCGCAAGTCTGCTCTTAGGTCTTCATCCCTCATGGGGACAACCTGTTTCTCATCATACTCCTCCATCACACATGGATGCATATTTGGGTTGTTGTCAACAACTCCAAATGACTGCTCCTTATCCTGCTCCTCAGAGGTATCCTTGTAAAAAGCCATGGACTCGACCATAAAAGAAGAATCCTCATCCAAACAATCAGAAGGAATCTCCTCCTAATCTGCCTCTGTCATCTCCTTTGTGTCATTCAAACATGAGTGGTTAGGACCCCAAGATTCATTGCAGATGAAGCAAAGATCCTTCCTCAACTCATTCTTGCTGCATAGTCCACAAATCTTCAACAACTCTACCCTGGTCAATTGTCTTTTGAGCCATTTTATGTTTTGTTCAACTAACCTTACAGCTAGCTCATGAGCAATAGGTGAGACTATATGTTCTTTTCTCCAATTGGCCGACAACTTAGTCTGCAACTTCTTGCAAGTGGCATCATGGGCTCCTATACATGAAGACAAAATGGATTGCATGTGTTTTAACCGTATTGGGATGCTATTCTTAATGTTGAAGAAGCATTGAAACATTTGAAGAATCAGGTCATCACACTCTAGATCAAACATGATGTCATTTGATCTAACCGTGGCCATGATTTCTAAGATCTCGAGCTTTTTCCCAAAGGTAGGACCCACAATGTTATCCAAGTCCCAAAAGGTCTCTAATATCAGTCTAAAAACTCCCCTCATAATATCATCGTTGTAAAGGGGTATAGGTGCGGCCAGCATTATGATATTATTGAGACAGGATGTAACTAGAAGTTTGACCCCTTCACAAGGGTACTCCAAGAACCTGTGTTGCATTTGCGGAAGTATGGCTAGTTTTAGAGCCCAACTTAGCTTCTTCCCATCTAACTAGCTCACCTTGGAAAGGAGTGAGACTAGTTCTTCCAGTTTGAGAAGGGATTTTATTGTAACCCTTATGTATTTTAGATTTGTCCCAAGTGCAAAGATTGTGTGCCCGATTTTCGGCCCCTCTTGAAGAATGACATGGAGCCTCATCAAGCATTGGATTTCAAGACACCCAAAGAAGTCTTCACTGGTAAGAAACCTGATGTTTCTCATTTTAGAATCTTTGGTTATCTGGTATATTTTCACGTGCCTAGAGAGAAAAGAAATAAGTTGGAAGCTTCTAGGAAGAAAGGTATATTCGTCGGCTACAATGAAAATTCAAAGTCATATATAATCTATATGCCTGGTCAAAGAGATGTGGAAGTAAGTCATGATGTCTCCTTTGATGAAGATACTGCCCTAGGGAAAGCCAGAGATCTCCCTATCCCAAGGAAGGATGATGATGATGTCAAAAAACAACATGAACCTTCGACAGATGAGCCTATGCCTGATGTTGAAGGCTTGATGGATCCTATTGATCCACCTCCTAGTGATCCCTCTACCTCAAGGAAACATCCACTATGGCTCAAAGATACTCTCGAAGATGTTGAAAGACATATTGCTCCAAGAGGGATTTTTCGTGAAAGTAAGAAGCCAAACAGGGATCAAGGTTATTTGGCTGATATGAGTACTATTGTTCAAGTTGAACCTTGGATGTTTGAAAGAAGCCGTAAAGTACCAGGTTTGGAAAGATGTGATGAATGAGTATGAGTCAATCATGAAAAATGATGTTTGGGATGTGGTGCATGCTACCCACCACTTCATGGGTGATATCCCTAGGAAAGATTTTTTCTCCATGATGGACCAGAGTCGGTAACCAGCATCCCCTTGCAGCCCTCAACTAGCTTGTTGTGCCATTTCTCTGCCACCTAAGCCAGCCATGTGGTCCCTCACCCATTTGTATTGATCGTATGTTTGAAGGTGGGCCTCCCGAACCTGAAGGTATGTCTTTTCATTTGGTAATTGAGTATTGGGTTTACTTATCATGGACACTTCTGGGCATGGATTGATGGGGAGATTCGGCAGAAAGAGTGGGCTTACTTTGTACTTTTGTCCCCTTCACTTCTTTATGATGTTAACCTTGGATTTTAGTCCCTTGGGATCTTCTTTATGTGAAAATTTTTGAATTCAATTAACAGATATTCTACTGTAGAAATATGGTTTACTTCTCCTACTTGTGTTTTTAAATTAACAAGTTATTTTCAGAAATATTCAGAAAACATTGAAGTAAACACATTGCAGCCTACACAAATATACAGATCATGTTGTGAAATGTAACTAGGT
The DNA here is from genome assembly GCA_034641835.2 of Pinus albicaulis. Lineage (NCBI taxonomy): Eukaryota > Viridiplantae > Streptophyta > Pinopsida > Pinales > Pinaceae > Pinus > Pinus albicaulis. The sequence goes on along the minus strand of CM076574.1, from coordinate 462,647,517 downwards.
CGGTCTTCATACTAACTATGTAACTATGAAAAGAAGAAGACAATGATAATAAAAATGTATTTTTGTCTCATGGGTTTCATGAGCAAATATTTTGTGTAGATAGACTTCTTCTTGATGTCTATTAGGTTCTTGTCTTCTAAGCGTAAAGAGGACTAAGTGTCAAAGTCATGAAGGATCCAAATCAGATGGGACAGCCCTCCAAAAGGTGTTGAAAGACAAGCTCATAAATGGCAGAAACATCTTTCAACTATCTTGAAATCTATGTGAAGTAATATGCAGAGAAACAAACTACAAGTCGGCCTAAAGTAACAGCTGAATGGTCGACCTGATAAACTGATCAGTATCCTATATATATACCTATACTGCGGCTCTTTTGGAGATGACAATTGCGGACAAGACTGAAGTTATATAGTATGGAAAAGGAGCAAGAATTGCGGTCAAGTCTAAGGTTATACAACAGATAATTGGATGCGGATAAGTTTGATATTGGATAGCATAGAAAGAAGCAGATTCAAGACAGAATTAAGTGCGGACCTATCTGAGGTTGCTCAGAGTTTATATTCGGATATAAAGGACAGCAGTTAAGTAAAGAACAGATTGCGGATTGTGAAGTTGTGCAGATAAGATCACGGATAGGTGCTGGACGGATGCAGTGAGAATATCTCTAAGGTTGAAGAATCTAAGAAAGGGTTTTGTTAAAGGCAAAGACTCTGTTTGTAAGAAGACAGACTAGTGAGGAAGGTAAATCAGAGATTTACCTTCCTAACCATATTACGAGATATTCAAGCAAAATCTATTCTGTACAAGTACTTTGATAATTGACTTGATGAAGAATTAACTAAGAAGACATAAGCAAGCTTACAAGTAATTATCTGGAAGAGAATTTTGAATTGATCACAAGCCCTACGAATTCTCAACATGGTATCGGAGCTATGTTGCGAAAAACAAAGAAAGGGCATTTAAAGATACAAGTCCATGAATTGACAGTAAGACAATGCAGACACTGAAATAAGTTCGATGCAATTTTCAGTGATACATGTTCTCAACAAAACACCAGTCACAACTATTCATAAACAGGTCGACTAATTATAGATGGCAACAATTATATATACCCTAGTAAACTGCGCATAACAAAGACAAAAGACAGTTCAGATTAGTTTGAAGATTTCGGATAAGCTCTGTAATTTAGTGCGAGATAGGACACTGAGATTTGAAGGACCTATGATGCAGTGCGAGGAGACTAGAAGCTACAACAAAGGGCACTATGATTAACGTTGATGTCTCTGTCATAAAGACTTCGCAGATTCCGGGAAGACAACCATAGTTAGAGTATATATACACAACGCAGCAAAGGAGAAGCATTATGTAACTATCTCGGGTTTAACAGGTGGCATATCACAGTTCGAAACTACAGCAACAAGTTAAGGGTTAAACACAGTATATAATACAGTGCGAAGTTCCGGAATGTAATACGAATAAGGATATAGTGAAGAAAAAGAGATGTTACATTCAGTTTTGGATCTATCGCAAAGAACAGGGAAGCGAGGAAGTAATTATATGCGAAGAAAGAAACCAACTCTGTTGTTTAATACAGATCTCATGTGTAGACTTAAGGACTGTAATATAAGTGCAATTAAGAAGAGACATAGCTGCGCATTGAAAATGTTAGAAATATGTTATATATAGCGTATAAACTAAGGTTTGGGCATATGATTCTGTGGTATATGCTGACTTACAGTACAAGCTCATGATTGTAATGTGATGCGTAGAAAGTCTGGTTAAAAGGACCATGTTATAGTATGAGAACAGAACCATATATAAAGGTATCATTATGATATGATGAAAAGTGGACAAGGTCAAAGAAGGAAGAATACGAATAGAGACCGAGCTCTCTAGTTATGGTGCAAGACAGTGCAAATCGGTGCTCAAGAAAAGAAATTAAATCTGGAGCAGAAGTGCGAAAATAAGGTCTACAAGGTTTCTTGGTCACCACAGTTCAATCTGGAATACATCACAGGTTTATTCTAATACGAAGTCTGAAGAATGATCCACTATGGAAAGGGAAGAACTATAACTCTATTGCTTAAAAAGCAGCATCACTATAAAGGATCTCAGACTTGGTCAAGGAAGCATATTGTCTAAAACTAGGAACCAAGTTTTCCTAGGACTAGTGCAGTAGAGTGCAGAAAAGAAGACTTTATCTTCACTTATCAACTTCCTGATCTAAGCATGGCAGGAGCTCCTAGTGAATCAGCTCCGGGAAAACCTCTCTGACAACCATTATTAATGTAAAGCAGTCATCAAGAGAAAGGTTCATCATGGAAACATATTTCTGGATGTGATGACATATTGATGAAGTAGGACAAGGGAATGAAGCTCTTCATTCTTGAGAAAATTGCTACAAGATGACTCAATGAAAAAAAAAGGTATGAGGTATGTATATATTTATACGCTGACATTGGATGTTTTGAAGTCATGTCATGTGGTTGCAGGTAATGGACTTCTGTACTTAGAAGTATGATCTATGGAGGAGTATCTCTCAATGCACGGTCAGATGAAATCAACATAATATGTCCTCATGGAATATGAGGTGGTTGTTTATGAACGAGAAACTAGAAAAGTTTTGCGTTCCTGGGAATCAAGAATGTGCAGAGAGGAAGAGATCATGAAATGCAACCATGTCAAGAGGCAGTTATCATCCGAAGGCCAAGAAGATGTGACTAGAGAGATCTCCTGGAAAGATATGTAGACTCTGACGGAAGTCTGGTAAAGAAGATGACCCTTGGAAAAACATATCATTAGGAGATGTGTCAATCTGTATGAAGGATGCCGATGGTTACAAGAAGATGTCATGGCGAAAGATCATCACTGAGGTAACTTTTGTTTTAAAAGGTTCATATGTAATTGTTTATCTGGATGAACTTGTGCAGGGCTGCTAATAATGAGAAAGGATGTATGATCCTGGGAGATGATTCGAAGGAAAGCAGCATGGCACAATAGTGGACCAGATAAGGAAGTCTGGTGAATCACTCTGATAGCTGACAAGACTCAGGATGGAAGTGATGGATGATCTGTGCCCAATGAAGCTAAAAGATGGAGATTCCTCAATACCGAAATCCATGACATCGAGGACAGGAATTCTTCATGAGCAGCTGGGTGTCTCACCATTGCTGCTAGAAGTCCCTAGCTAAGAGGGAGCTTAATGGTAAGTTTCTTACCTAGAAGAAACTTGGTAATTCCTAAGGATGAGCTTAGGTATATTCTTTGTATAAGAATGAGTACATTCCCTTGTGCAATAGTTCCTCCCTGGGAGGGAGAGATAGACACATCATTCTGGTCTTGGGAAGACAGAATGGAGGATTGGGTAATCATCTGGCATTCGATACTCTTTGAGAATGTGATCGGGCATTCAAGATAAGAGTAGTCGGGGACCGATATTCTTTGAGGGCTAGCTAGCCAAGAAAAGAATAGTCCAGGAAGGTCATACTTTGGGAACCCCCGAGTGGAGTATGTACCTTGTAGAAACAATGACGAAGGTGTCTATAAGTCATGTGTCTCACCAGCATTGAAGCCCATTGTCTCGTTGAAGAGATGGCGCTGTTAGTCAAGGCCTGGCACTAGTACAATGCTGGTTGATATGATGCTATGTAGATGTGATTACCAATCCGATTTTCCTTATGAAATTATTTAGTTTGGAAATGATCATGTAACTATATGAATACCTCCCTAGTTAAGATGGAGTGTTGTGAAATGTAACTAGGTCGGTTCTTCATGCTAACCATGTAACTATGAAAAGAAGAAGACAATGATAATAAAAATGTATTTTTGTCTCATGGGTTTCATGAGCAAATATTTTATGTAGATAGACTTCTTCTTGATGTCTATTAGGTTCTTGTCTTCTAAGTGTAAAGAGGACTAAGTGTCAAAGTCATGAAGGATCCAGATCAAATGGGACAGCCCTCCAAAAGGTGTTGAAAGACAAGCTCATAAATGGCGGAAACATCCTTCAACTATCTTGAAATCTATGTGAAGTAATATGCCAGAGAAACAAACTACAGGTCGGCCTAAAGTTGAAGTTATTAAGTCGGCCTAAAGTAACAGCTGAATGGTCGGCCTAATAAGCTTATCAGTATCCTAAATATATACCTATACTACGGCTCTTTTGGAGATGACAATTGCAGACAAGACTGAAGTTATATAGTATGGAAAAGGAGCAAGAATTGAGGTCAAGTCTAAGGTTATACAACAAATAATTGGATGCGGATAAGTTTGATATTGGATAGCATAGAAAGAAGCAGATTCAAGACAGAATTAAATGCGGACCTATCTGAGGTTTCTCAGAGTTTATATTCGGATATAAAGGACAGCAATTAAGTAAAGAACAGATTGCGGATTGTGAAGTTGTGCAGATAAGATCACGGACAGGTGCTGGACGGATGCAGTGAGAATATTCCTAAGGTTGAAGAATCTAAGAAAGGGTTTTGTTAAAGGCAAAGACTATGTTTGTAAGAAGACAGACTAGTGAGGAAGGTAAATCAGAGATTTACCTTCCTAACCATATTACGAGATATTCAAGCAAAATCTATTCTGTACAAGTACTTTGATAATTGACTTGATGAAGAATTAACTAAGAAGACATAAGCAAGCTTACAAGTAATTATCTGGAAGAGAATTTTGAATTGATCACAAGCCCTACGAATTCTCAACAGATCAAGTAATGAAGAATTCAGCACATTCGACAAAGGACACACAATATTGTTTGGACAAATGTCCCTGAAAAACCCATTGCAGGAAAACAAGTGTAATAGCTCTTGAGGGTTTTATTATTATGTACTTTATGAATACAAACGAGGGTACGAGTAGTGGTTTACCCAACAGAAAAAAACCCGGCAGAAGTACCTCTATCTCCGGAGACAATTAATATGGCTGATTCAACTAAGGATGAAAAACCCCACAAGTGCCTATGCAGTCACTGCATAAGTTTTTAGTGTTGTTGTGTCACCCTTTCAGATCTTCTGAATACAAGCCCTATCTGGCCCACTGAAACCCCAGCGCTGCCTTTGATGGCTCTGCGTCAACTCCTCTTGCTCTGTGTCACCCCTCTGGGCCTGCGTGAGCATGGCTGGGCCTGCGTCACCCCTCCTAGGCCTGCGATGCTCCTCTGGTATGGATCTACCTCTCTGGTAATGTATTCTCAACATTGGATCTGAAATCCCACTGCTAAACTGCCCCTCACTACACTGCAAGCTCACTCAAAAATTCTCAGCAAACCGCGCCCCAGAATTTCGACTTAGCTCAAGTGCTGCCCCTCTGTGTGTGTTCTCCAACTGACCCCAAGCGTTTCTTTAATACTTTTCTTGTTGAACATTCAACGGTCATGATCTAATCTCTAATCAATGGCTAAAATTAGAAAAGGCTTGATCCTCGTCACTTAAACATTATCACCCACATGTTAAATTAATTCACTTTAATTATTTAATTTCTCTAAGTTAGACTTAGGGTCTCCATTAAAATAATTAATTATTTGAATAACATAAGCTTCGAGTGGAATTTCTCCAAACGATTTATGGGTCTTGGAGATCTCATGTGTTCTAGTCCCTCCACAAAATTTCGGAACTAGAGCACATCCGATGCTACCCAAAAATCAACACACCCTCTTAGCGAGGAATGTGCTCTAGCAACACTTAAATCTAGAAGCATTACTCTAATCCACGGCATCTGTCCCCTGCGCTGTTGATGCTTGGCCTACTGCCCCTCATCCACTACGATGTTGCCTTTTGTACTGTTGCCCATGACTCTGCCACAGTCACTGCCTCATCTATACTGCAGCTCCCTCTCAAATGTTGCATCATGTTGCCCATAGCATTGCCACTGCTAACTACTGCACTGCAACTCAGTTGCTAAAATTTAAGCAACTAAAGGACATCACCCAAAACCTTGACACACAAGTCAGTCTGGTTGCATATCGATACTAAAACACCCTCTCTGCTAATCTACGCTAACCCTCTAGTGCTTCTACACTGCGTAAGCACTACCTCTGCGCTGCTGAAATTCCATCGACCTTTGTGTTGTTGCTTCTATGCTATTGTTGCCTCTGCTCTGCGCTACTCCAGTCGTCAGTGTTCTAGCACTGCCAATGTGCCTCCATAATCCTCTACACCAACTGACTCCAGTCATCCTGCAACTGTCATTAGGGGCTCCCGTAGCTCGTATGTGATCCCAAAGTTTGGGCACCTCAAGTACCCTGCCCCTCATCACCTATAGCTCAATCCACAAATCTATGTCACCCCACCTCTTGTCTCGATGCACATGAGCACTCATAGCTACATCCTCATCACTCCCATCATCGCCCTTCGTTATTGCAGCCTTTGAATCTGAATCATCCTTGCCCTTCTTCTTCTGAAGACAAGCAGTGGCAAAATGTCCTAGTTCACCACTTCTGAAGCACCTAGCCTTTGAAAGGTCTCTCTTCTTCTTCCCTCACTGCCCCTATTGTCCCTTAGATGCGAGATCCACATATTCCTCCTCCTCCATCTTGATCTTGATTCTGCCACTGGTGCTACCCGCCTTGGTCAATCTCCTGATCTCTTCTTGACGAAGAGTTGCCCACATGTCTTCCCAATTTGGAAGTGTCGCTCTGCCCAAGATGCCTTGGACAAAGGTCTCCCACTCTTCAGACACTGCATTCAGGGCAGTCCTGACCAATATACCCTCATCAGGAGTGGCCCCCTAGCAACCAGTTGATCATGAATCACCTTCAATCTAATGAGGAAGAGGTCGATTTCTTCTCCCTTATGCATCTGAAATAGTTGAAGTTGATTCTCTAGAAGCATTCTTCTTTGGACAGAAGTCCCTTGATACATTGAGGTCAATGTTGTCCACATCTCATTTGTTGTGTTCTTTTCAACAATGTGTGGGACCACATGATCCTTGACCCCATCCATAATCAAGCGCTTAGCCCTTGCCTGTGCTTCCTCATACTTCTTCAACAGATCAGCATCAATAGGAACAACGCAAACTTTCTCGACGTGATCTTTGACACGATATTCATCCAAAACTAACAGGATTTTAGCATTCCAGACGACGAAGTTGGAAACTCCATCCAACCTGTCATGATCCCTCAATCCATGTGCAGCCATCTCTGCTCAAAAGATGTCGAAACTGAAAAACTCCTCTCCCTACTTCTGCTACTACCCTCAGCAAAAACCACGGATTTGGGTTTCTTGGCGCTAGAAACCCTCTAGAGAATACGCTCCCTCTAACAAGTGATTTCCCTCCAAGAAATCCTCCACCAACAGTTGTCGAATCAGCCCTCTCCAATCACTCCGTTGATCAGATCTCAAACCTCTTGGCAAGAAATTATGCTTCCCCTTATTTTTCCAACCCTATTAGACATTGTTCTGCATCGATAGAACAATGCCCCACCAGCAACTTCCGAAGAACAAAACTGCACTTCCAGCCACAGCAACCGGCACAGCATTACCTCTTCTTGGACTACTTCACCCTTCTGGGCCTGTGTGAGCCTCTGCGTCAGCTCTGTGTGATCTAAACTAGCTCCGGGTCACCCTTCTGGGTCTGCTTCAACTCTGTGTGAGCTAGACAGGCTCTGTGTCACCCCTCCTAGCTCTGCGCTATCCCTCTGGTGTTGTGTTGCCTCTTCCTAGATCTTTGTTGTCAAAGCCGCCTTCTTGCAGCAAAAATTTCACCTCTTCGTTGATGGCTTCAACTCTCCCTGATCTGCAATAGCTCTGATACCATGTGAAAATTTATGAATTCACTTAATAGAAATTCTACTGCAAAAATCCGGTTTACTTCTCTTAATTGTGTTTTAAATTAACAAGTTATTTTCATAAATATTAAAAAAACATTGAAATAAATGCACTGCAGCCTACACAAATATACAGATCAAGTAATGAAGAATTAAGCACATTCGACAAAGGACACACAAGATTTTTCGGACAAATTTCCTCGGAAAAACCCAATGCAGGAAAACTGGTGCAACAGCTTTTGAGGGTTTTATTACTATGTAGTTTCTGAATACAAACTAGGGTACCAGTAGTGGTTTATCCAACAAAGAAAAACTGGGCAGAAGTACCTCTATCTCTGGAGACGGATAATATGGTTGATTCAACTGAGGATGAAGAACCCCACAAGTGCCTACGCAGTCACTGCGTCACCCTTTAGTGTGGTTGCGTCGCCCTTTCAAATCTGTTGAATACGAGCCCTATCTGGCCCACTAAAACCCTAGTGTTGCCTTTGATGGCTTTGCATCAACTCCTCTTGCTTTGCGTCACCCCTCTGGGCCTGCGTCACCCCTACTGGGCCTGTGTCACCCCTCTAGGCCTGTGTTGCTCCTCTAGTACGGATCGGCCTCTTTGTTAATGTATTCTCGGCCTCAGATCTGAAATCCCACTGCCGAACTGACCCTCACTGCACTGCAAGCTCACTCGAAAATTCTCAACAAACCGCGCCCCAGAATTTCGACCTAGCTCAAGTGCTACCACTCTGTTTGTGTTCTCCAACTGACCCCAAGCCGTCCTTTAATACTTTTCCTGTTGAACATTCAACGGTCGTGATCTAATCTCTAATCAACGGCTATGATTAGAAAATGATTGATCCTCGTCACTTAGAACATTCTCACCTACATGTTAAATTAATTCACTTTAATTATTTAATTTCCAAGGATTGATCCTCATCACTTAGAACATTCTCACCCACATGTTAAATTAATTCACTTTAATTATTTAATTTCCCTAAGTAAGACTTAGGGTCTCCATTAAAATAATTAATTATTTTAAATAGCTTAAGCTCCAGGTGGAATTTCTCCAAACGAATTTTGAGCCTTTGAGATCTCATGTGTTATAGTCCCTCCACAAAATTACGGAGCTAGAGCACATCTGATGCTGCCCAAAAATCAAAACTTTATTGACCATTTCATTTTAAGGTGGTACTACTTGGGAAACCCTAACTTTGGTTGCGTGGTCCCACTCCCTTATCCACATATACCACTCCCCTTCCATTCACTATACCCTCATTCATCATCTCTCCCACCTAGGTCCACATTTCCTCGTTGGATTTGTTGATTTTTGTAGCATTGGATGTGCTCTAGCCTCGAGATTTTGCACTGAGGCTAAGAAGCATGCATTCTCCAATACCCAGGAATCGTTTGGAAAATTCCACCCAAAGATGATTTAATTAAAATAATTAATTAGTTTTAATGTATCCTAAGTCTAAACTTAGGAAATGAGAATAATTAAAGGGTATTAATTAAATCGGGTGCAAATCTTCTAGATAAAGGCATGGATCGAGTCCTAGATAATCTAAGCCATTGATTAAGATCTAATCTTGGTCGTTGATATGTCAACGAGAGATTATAAGGAGCTCGATGGGCACTTGGAAAACACACTTGAGATTTGCAAAGATCAATTTTGCTAGGTGATCGAATTGTCAGAGAGGCAGTGCTGAGTTCCTAGAAAGAGATCGAGCGAGATCATTGCAGTGAGGGGTAGAGAGAAAACTGGAGGAAGTTTTCCAGATCCGGGGAGTGCAAAGCAGAGAAGAAGTTGAGAACCACAGAGAGGCAGCGCAGAGCCACGTAGGGGTAGCGTAGAGCTTCAAAGGGATTCTACTTTTCTGCTGGGAGAGAGTCGAGATCTAGTGTCGAAAGCCAGGGTGTGAGTTCGGAGGGCCAGAGGGTTGAGTTTCCAGTCAGCAGGAGATCAACTGGAGGAGTGACGCAATTCTGGGAGCTATGATGCAGTGACTGCATAGGTAGACGCAGTTACTGTGCAGAGACAACACAAGGCAACTTGTTTTCAGTCCAAATCAGTACCGGATTTCCCGTGTCAGTGTGAGATTTTCTCACTATCTTTTTCGTCAGTATTTCTTTATATCAGATAGCCAGTTTGGGCATCCAATGATTTGTACACGGATTACTACTGCATAGTATTAAAACCCTCAGTTGTTGCACCAGTTTTCCCAAGTTGGGTTTTTCCAGGGACGATTGTCCAAAAATAACGGTTTACTTATGTGTGTGTGTTTCTATCTTTCCTGCGTTGTAATTTCCGCAGTATTTTATGATGTGTAGGCTACAGTGAATTTAATTCGATATTTGTCGTAGGAAACTGCAAGTAAATTGTTCGTTTAATTAAACAATTAGAAGAATTAACATTAGTTATTAGAGTAGGATTTGGGTAACCAAATTTTCACATGGTATCGGAGTGCAGATAGACGCTGGAGAGCTCAATTGTAGAAGGAAAGAGGGTGATTCGAGGCACTGCGTAGGCATCAACTCGAAAGCTTAGAGGTTGCGCAATCCAGAGGCCAGCAGGACATATTTTCGAGGAAATTTATGTCTCTGAGTGAGTCGACAAAGCACAAAATTTCCAGATCAAGATTTGTCAGAGGCAGAGGGAGTGCAACAATATTCACACAGAGCAGATCTTCATTTGGGACGCAGTTTTTCTACAGCAGTTTGCTGGAGCAGAAACACATTAGGAGGAAAGAAGACCACACCGAGGGAATTCTGTCCTCGGAGAATTTGTAGCCAAAAAATTCTATTTTTCCACGTAGAGCAGCAGTAGTCGAGAGGAGTTTTTCTCACTCCAGCGAAGAGTTCGTAGAGCCAGTCAACAGTTGCGCATAGAGTTAGAGGCAGAGTTCGACTTTGTTGTTTAACAAGATGGCATTAGCTGGGTTGAGAGATCAAGATCAGTTAGACGAAGCATCTAACTACGTGACCTAGAAAGCAAGGATATTCTTCCTTCTGGATGAGTACGATCTCAAAACCTACATCGATAGTGTGGTGGTTGTCCCCGCAGATCCAGATCCATTGAAGGCGTAAAAGAAGGAGATGGCTAAGGCAAAGAGGATGATCCTTGATGGAGCTCGGGATCATGTTGTATCTCACATAGCGGCCCTTGGAATGATCAAAGAGCTGTGGGACTCCCTTGCCACGTTGTACGAAGGATCTTCCTAGCAACGGAAGATGTATCTGGAAGAAAAAATGAGCACACGTATGCATAAGGGAGAATGCATAGACCACTTTCTTCACAAGCTCCAAGATGTCTGAGATCAGTTGGCATTTGTAGGGTCAGCGCCTCAGCCTATAGAGATGGTGTGGATAGCTCTAAATGTTGTCTCAAAAGAATGGCAGTGTTTGTCCAAAGTATTTTTCGCAGGGAAACATTGCCAAAGTGGGATCGCTTGTGGGCATATCTGCAGCAAGAGGAACTGAGGTGAGACTTGGTGAAGAGCAACCTACAAGGTAGTAGCAGCAGTGGGACAAAGGCAGAGGTGAAGGAAGAGGAGAATGCAGCTCTTGCATCAAAGGGGCAGCAGGAGTAGCGTAGAAGGAAGAAGTACGTTTCAAAGATCAAGTGCTTCAGGTGTGGTGATCTTGGTCACTACGATACCCAGTGTCTGCTCAGGAAGAGGGGCAAAGAGGAGAAGCAAGATCAGTAATCTGCATCCGTAGAGATTGACAGGTTGTCCTTTAGACTGGAGGAAGAGTTTTCCATGATCATCGACATACCTCCAGGGGTGAGGTGGGGTGATTTGGTTTTGTAGCCACAGAGTGCTATAGGATGGGCAGGATCCTTGAGGAGTCCACCGCATGGATCAATTCCTCGCTGCAGGAACCCATAGCAGCAGTAGCAGGATGGACCAGTGGTAGTTGGTGCAGTCAAGTGCCAGAGTGATAAATGTAGTGGCTAGCAGTGTTAGGAACTGAGCAGCGCAGACCAGAGTTCACAACAGTGCATTGGGCATTGTGCAAAGTCAGCAGTAGCGCAGAGGCTTCAGTAACAACGTAGACTAGCAACGATCAGGACTCGGGTGACAGATGTATCAAACTAAACACAGTTGGTTCAGAATGATGGACATCTCTTAGTTGCAACAGCAACAAATGAGAGACAGTTGCAGATGTTGTAGTGGTAGCGGCAACAAAGTTGCAGTGCAGATGCAGTAGTTGGAAGTAGTATGCAGTGTCAGCGGTAGCACAGATGTAGCGCAGAAGCAGAGCTACGCAGTAATTCGTGGGCAGTGAGGCTAGACATCAACAGCGCAACAGGAGGTGATACAGAGTCAGAGTGATGCCTCAAGTGGTTGCAGCACTAGAGCACACTCCTCGCTAAGAGGGAGTGTTGATTTTTGTAGCATCTGATGTGCTCTAGCCTCGATATTTTGCAAAGAGGCTAAGACACATGCATTCTCCAATACCCATAAATCATTTGGAGAAATTCCACTCAGAGATGATTTAATTAAAATAATTAATTATTTTCAATGTATTCCTAAGTCTAAAATTAGGAAATGAGAATAATTAAAGGGTATTAATTAAATCGGGTGCAAATCTTCTAGATAAAGGCATGGATCGAGTCCTAGATAATCTGAGCCATTGATTAAGATCTAATCTTGGTCGTTGATATGTCAACGGGAGATTATCAGAAGATGCTCGATGGGCACTTGGAGAACACACTTAAGATTTGCAGAGACCGATTTTGCTGGGTGATCGAATTCTCAAAGAAGCAGCGCTAAGTTGCTAGAGAGAGATCGAGCGAAATCGTTGCAGTGAGGGGCAGAGATAGTAGACCAGAGGAAATTTTCCAGATCAAAGGAGTGCAAAGCAGAGAAGACATTGAGAGTCACAGAGAGGCAATGCAAAGCTAGTGCAGAGCTTCAAAGCGAGTCTGTTATTTTGTTGGGAGATAGTCGAGATCGAGCATTGGAAGACGGGGTGTGAGTTCGTAGGGCCAGAGGGTCAAGTTTCCAGTCCGCAGGAGATCAGCTAGAGGAGTGACGCAGTCCCAGGAGCTGTGACACAATGACTGGGTAGGCAGATGCAGTTACTGCGCAGAGATAGCGCAGGGCAGCTTGTCTTTAGTCCAAATCAATGTCGGATTTCCCGTGCCAGAGTGAGATTTTCTCACTATCTTTTTCGTCAGTATTTCTCTATATTGGATAGCCAGTTTTGGCATCGAATGATTTCTACTCATATTACTACTGCATAATATTAAAACCCTCAGTTGTTGAACCAATTTTCCCAACTTGGGTTTTTCCAAGGACGATTGTCTAAAAATAATGGTGTATTGTTTCTGTGTTTCTATCTTTCCTGCGTTGTATTTTCCGCAGTGTTTTATGTTGTGTAGGTTGCAGTGAATTTAATTCGATATTTTCCATAGGCAACTGCAAGTAAATTGCTCGTTTAATTAAACAATTAGACGAACTAACATCAGTTGTTGAAGTGGGATTTGGGTAACCAAATTTTCACAGGGTCCACATAGGGTTAGCCTCCCCATTCCCTTGCCCCCACCTTGGGTCAAGCATGGAACGATGCCTCGAAGGTTGAAGCAACTAAAAAGAAAAGTAAAAGCATAAATAGCCACATCCAACATGAAAATGTAC